>BGPR01028135.1:1856-20181 GCA_013235015.1 Araneus ventricosus | reverse complement strand
ATGTTTCATGATGTGATATGTTTCATGAGTTTCATTATAGTTATTATTTATCACCATTAAAGAGTATTGATAATTATTTTACTGCTTATAAATAAAATTTTAACTATAATTAAAGTATCATATGAGTGAACAGTTATTTTATGAATAACAATAATTAATATTTTAATTAAAAATATTTTTTTTAATTTTTCACTTAATTTGAAATAATTTTGAAAAAATAAAAATGAAAAAACTACAGCTAGGATCGAGCCGATGACCAAGTGGGCAGTAGCCAAGCACTTTGACACCTGGGCCATTTGACCGTTTATTATGTGGAATCTCTTATTGGTATATAAACTGTGCCGAAAGTTTGAGGGCTATTTTCTCCGAAATGGCTGGATATTGCACGTTTTTAGATTAATGGGTGAACACCCTAAAGGTATGCTACTAATATGCAAAGTTTCATTCCGAACTGAAATTCTCAAGTCGTGCCTACCCTTGCTAGTGAAATAATATAGAAAAAATATACATCATAATTTTCAATATTTACTTTTCTTTTATTATTTTGTTCTTATAATTTTAAATATGAACTTCGGGTGAAAAGGAATCCATTGTTAAAGCTGACGTAAAAGAATGTATGAATAAGTGAACATTTTTATGGTATTAATGCCAAATTTTATTTCTAATAATGCACGAAACCCCCCAAGAAGCACTTTTTTCTAAGCACGATTCTGTTGAAATGACTGTAATTCTAGTTAATTGATAAAGAACACTAGTAATTTCCATCTCAAATAATGACAAACATTATGCTGGTAGATGAAATGCTCAAGTCAAGTTAGTTCTTTTCTTTCTCAAGACAAATGAGAAAGTTTTTGTACCAAGAAAAAAATTAAACAAAATTTCGAAGAGACAAAGTAAGGATTCCTTAAATTATTTAAAAAGATAACTTCTATCCTAGCAAAAGATGATAGATTTTGAATGTGATTATAATATTCTTCGCGTACTACAAATGTTTCGCATGCTCCCCCTTATGTGCATGCTTTGAGATAATACGTTATCTCACTATGATTCCTCTAAAGCATTTATGATTCATTAGAATTAGAGAAGGACGAACATTTTAAGGTTCTCGAAAAAGATTTATACCATAAAACAAAGCGACTTGTTACTTTGTTTATCTTACAGCTTCATTCACATTTCTAACAGTAATTACCCATGTTTAATGCTTTCGCATATCATGGTTGGGAACACTCCAGAATCATTAAAACCTTTCTAGATACTCTCCCAGGTTAATTCATCTGATGGGAATCCAATGTGTGTTTTAAAAGGTATAGGAGCTTTTTTATTTAGACTTAACTCCGAAACTTTCATAGAAGAATCCCCTATTAACACAACTTATCCTACAATATTCATTAGATATCTTTACGATGTTGTGCAGCATTCAGAATATAGTAGGAATATCGTCTTATCTTGTGCTAACAGAGTTGTACCATTGAGTAGTGAGGTGAATTTATACCAATAAGATTTCCACAATTATGAGCCCTACACTGACGAACGACATACATATTATAGTGCACCGTGCTGCGCCATCTTATTCTGTGAGGTATACAAGTCAGTATCCACCTCCGGACAATGGGAATTCCGTTTGTCTAGTTTCGTGACTCGGGACCCAAAGGTCTCGGTTCTAAACTACGTAATGCCAAAGTGGTGACTCGCGGGCGAAGAACACGCAACAACTACTTTCAGTCCCACTAATAGATGGCAGCACCACAAATCACATCAATTCCATCTTCTGCTACATCCGACAGATGGCAGCACTACAAATCCTACACCAAAGCAGCTTTCCCATTTCAAAGTCTATAAACATTTCATAGCACAAAGTCTGCACGTGCCTGCGCACAAACGATAGGGCAGCAATCTGCACATGCACACGCAGCACACAGAAGTGCAATTATTGTTTCCCTGGTATTCAGATAATATCAAACCAGCTGGGGGTTGCTCCTGTAGTGCACCGTGCTGCGCCATCTTATTCTGTGATGTATATAAGTCAGTATCCACCTCAGGACAATGAGAATTCCTTTTGTCTAGTGGTTAAGATTCGTGACTCGAGACCCAAAGGTATCCGGTTCTAAACTACATACTGTCAAAACATCAAGAATTTCAATCCAACACTCGACTAGCTAAAGATGAAAGCCAGCCAAGTGATAAACTGGATTGCAAATCTGGATATGCACGGTATTTACTTGTGATTATCACCTAATATTCGAGACAATATTAGGACAAATGGTTAAATTTGAAATTCTCTAATATGACAAAGCGATATTGTAAATAGTGTCAGGGCCAGGGTAACTTGCAACAGCAATCGGATTCACTCTTCTGCCAAAAAATTCCATTCATTGCTGTCAGCCGCACTATGTGTCACTCTTTCAGCCATTTAACTATCACTGCCTTGATATTCTGTTGGGTTGGAATCTGAAAGGTACTTCCAGAACAATTTGAAAAAGACAGATTTCAGATAATGCTAAAACTATTATCTCCAAGAACAGAAGATACTTTTCCATGAACTACAGAATTTGAAAAGACAGGAATCTTTCAAATACTTGGGAAGAAAGCATTTCAACGAATTTCGTAAGATGACAAGGAGAACAACAGAGATATGGAGTCTGATGTTTCTTCCAGTTCAGATTGAGATGCCATCAGAGCTTGAAATAACAAAAACTTTCAAATATTACTCTCACAAATTATGGAATATATTTGGACATTTTTTATTTTAAAATCTCTCATTTTTCTGCTTTTATTAAAATATGCCAAATGTGGTTAAAAAGCAATGAATTCGAATCTTATGTCATCTATTCTTGCCTCAAACTTAGTACAAAATTGGGTACAAATTCATGTATTAAGCCAGCCTAACCCATGGGGGACTCAATACAGCAAGTGTTTTTGAATTATTATACGATATGAAATATTCCTCCATTTTTATCCTTGCAATCTCACAATTTACCCCAAAGCACGAGTGTCATCTCTTGAATTCCTAAATATTGCAAGCAAATGGAAAGATACAAAGTCCAAAGTATCAAATCGTCCAGTTTCAAAACTGAAATTAAATTTTAAAAGTTCTTTTGTTACGTTCCATATCATTCTTTACATCTTCGTTATTTTATAAGAGCAAAAATTGTCCGCAATTTATGGAAAAATCTATCAAATCCCTTTACAAAGAAGCTGATGACAACAATTCATAACTGAAACATCCTTCCCTGATGTTCCTCGATGATACAGCTTCACAATGTAATGTTAGCCAGAGAGTCCTTATCTTCGTTTCGTGTCTACATTGAAAGGCTGTTCAAAGTTAAAGCACTTTGTAATTTAAAATTATGTAGCAAATGCTATTATTCAACAGTATAAGGAAGTTTCCTTAAGTGATATCTTATCTGATAAATATTCTAATTGCTACATCGTAAAAATAAGAGATAGAGCCTTGGCTTCTCAAAGGCAGTTTTTAAAAAAGCGCCATTTCGTCCACGATACACTGTCTTCTTACTTTGTGATTTAATGATGCAGTAGAAATTTACAAAAAATGTAAGGAGTTGATTCTGAAATCGCCTTGTGAGACGAAAACAGAGATGGGCATATTCGCTGTTGTCTAGAGATATGATTGAAAAAGGGGAAACATTTCTAGGCTTGAAATAAGAACAAAAGAATAAGAAATTTTGCATGCTGCGTTATGTAATTTATGAAATTATCAAGAGTCATTCTACAGTGTCTAATTAATTAAGCCTCGATTTTAGCATGAGCAATTGACAATTGATTTCCAAAGAAAATATTAAAATTAAATAAAGCAGCTTTCAATGGCTTCTTTGTGAAAAAATATATATTGTTACGAACATGGAAGTCGCCTGCCAGCAATGTTTGTCTTATGGTTCGGAAGAGTTTTACAGGGGTAAGTATGGAATGACCGGCAGCACCCAGGCCTGGACCCCTAACCTTGGCTACCATTTTGGCGATTTGGCGACAAATCAAATTTGGCGACGAAATGTGGGACCTCAAAAATGCTGGAATTTTCTCGATATCTCTATTAGAGACCGAGATCCAGATTAATCCAGATGATTCCATTTGACGTCACGGCCTGTCGTGGAGACTATAAAAGGACCGTGCTCGGATCATAGAGGAGAGAGAGTGTTAATCGACATTGAACGTGTTGATCGACTGGGATCGCCTTTGGAGTGCGAATGTCTTGGGAATCTCTTTGGAGTCTTCTTCTTATTTTTTCACTAGAAGATTTGTGCTCGTCTAAAACGGGCTTTTATCTTGCCAACCATATCTCAGATCTGATTGTCAGAGATTTATTAACGAAAGTTGTAGTAGAAAATTCCATGCACATTTGAAAGTGCTTAAGAAATTTTAAAAACATGAAAAACAGAAATGATGAATCAATTGACACTAACTTTCGTTTTTCAAAATATATAAATATTTAATTCCAAAATTAAGTACGAATAAGAAAGGACCTTTTCAACGAAAACGAAAGTAAAGATCTCCGAGAAGTGGAAAAATAAATTTTTTCTAGTATAACTTCTATTTGATATTAACGGAGATCCGCATCGATGAATCAACATAACATAAAAAAAGAAAAGAAACTGCTAAACTCAGCTGGAAAAACCCAGTCATTACTCCTAATTGATACTAAATCAACACAGAATCCAAACAGTATCCAGTGGTGTGTATGCTAATTTGTAGACAGACTGTCTGAATCTCTTTGGCACGTTTCCAAACTAAACCACGTGACCGTCACCGATTTTTCTGGCCTTTTCTATTATAGATGTTATCTTCCTGGGTGATCCAGCATATGCCTTTTGTATGACTTGTTATAAGAACAATTTCTGATTTTTCATTGCACTTGGAAGATTTTGGAAGTCGTAAGATTTCACTAGTTATAATAGTTTTGAACAGCAGTTTGTACCTAGTCATTAAGTAGAGATCATTTTAATAGAAGAACTTCGAGCGAAAACACATGTCTTGTGTAATTCTTCTTCCAGCTAGTCACCATCAGCAGAGAAAAGCTGTTGTCACTCACTGAATTATCTTGAAATCAATGAGTTTTCCTTTTCGTAAGTTATATTATTTTTGGAAAAGGTACAATGATCACTTTTGGAGGACGGGAAGGGAGGCCTCTTTTGGCGAAAAGGGGGTATCATGAGACTGAAAGGATTCTTTTCAGGTTTCGCACCAAAATATGTATCATTCATGGAGTTCTTAGGTCTAGATAAGTAATTAGAGGTTTCTGTTATTTTCAATTTAAGATTCTTCTCAACCGCTGTAATATTTAATGATAAGTGTCCACATTAATAACAACACGCTTGTACCAAACTAACAGCGTTTTCTACAAGTGGAAAACAATCGAGGATAGCAAACGAGTCCAGCAAACTATACTTGTATTTCTTAATAGATCAAGAACAGAAGCATATGATGTATGAAAATGTAAAAAATGTTTCATCCTGATAGGACAAAGGGCTTAATATCATGTCAAGTCTTTAATGCCGGAAAGAGCACCATTTTTCCAACCGGTTCTCAACCTTCAATAGTTGATAAATTAAAGCTTTTCCACACAAGAACTTAAATTAGCTATGATTGTTTTGATCATTTAATTAGACTAATATTTCGTTTTAAAGTGGAATTTCGGGAGACTTCCCGTTGATGGACTTTAAAGAAATCTTCAATTTTGCTGTAAAGATCACATACCAAATTCCATTCGTCCAGATTGCTTCGCTTTTCAGTTATCGTGTTCACTGATATAACACCACTCCGTGCCCCTGTGATTATAACCTTAAACAATGTTCCGGATATGAAGTGCCCTTTTTTGCCAAAATTTTGCAATTGGTTGGCAAAAGCAGTGTTCATCAGGCTTGGTCACTTAAAATTTCAACACAAAGAATGTTGGAAGAAACATTGGTAGATGCTCCAAGATCGTCCGTCTTACTCGACGTTGGCCGTGCTGTATTGACGTAGAAAAGGAAAAAATTTTGCAATGGGTTGGCAAAAGCAGTGTCCATCAGGCTTGGCCGCTTAAAATTTTAACACAAAGAATGTTGGAAGAAACACAAAGAATGTTGGAAGAAACATTGGTAGACGCTCCAAGATTGTTCGTCTTCCTCGACGTTGGCCGTGCTGTATTGACGTAGAAAAGAGCAAAATTTTGCAATGGGTTGGCTAAAGCAGTGTCCATCAGGCTTGGCCACTTAACATTTTAACACAAAGAATGTTAGAAGAAGTACCGGAAGACGTTCCAAGTTTGTCCGTCTTACTCGACGTTGGCCGTGCTATGTTGACGTAGAAAAGGGGGAAATTTTGCGATGGGTTGGCTAAAGCAGTATCCATCAGGCTCAGCCACTTAAAATTTTAACACAACATGAATCTTAGACATAGAGGTGATTGCATAAACACCGTTCTGGTGCATAACATTATACTCAGAGGCATACAAATCAGAGTAAACTAATAATAAAATAATACAAAATATGTAAGTAATACAAAAATATAAGAGTAATACAAAAATGTAAAATACGATATTGAATAAAAATGAAGTAAAGAAATGTAACGTTTACAATACTGAGCACTACATACAAATGTTGTCGAACGCAGTTGCACTTTCAAAACACATGTAGAGAAAAATAAGCTAAAAGACAGTAAAACGAACAAGCGTCCCTAACGCAGGGGAGAAAAAATAAGCGAAACGTCCTATTACGAGTTTCCGAAGGCCAGGCGGAAGAAGTAGAATCAGAAGCCGGCGTAATTACGCAATAGGGCTACGTCAGATAAGGAAAAGCAAATTTCCAATTTGAACGCCTTTTTTTACCGATTGACAGAAAAAATTGGACACAAATCTACAATTAAGGTTAGAAGGCCACATACAAAATTTCATTTATCTAAGTAATTTTGGTAAGAAGATATTGCTTTCAAAAGTATACGATTATACAGACCAACAGAGAGTCAACCCTTTGAGGCATTTGACCCAATATTTTATATGGACCTTCATTCATGATGATAAAACTATGTACCAACTTTTATCCATCTAGCTACTCAAGTTTTTGAGTTATAGCGTTCACATGACCGCGGACAGAAAGGCAGACTTCCCGTAGACAGATTTTGTCCAAAATATGAAGAAACCTACAAATTATGTGTAAAGATAACATACCAAATTTCATCCCTGTAACTGTAATATTTTTTCGAGTTATCGTGTTCACAGACATGCATAATTCCAAAATTGTGTTTTCGGAATTGGTGAGGTTTAAGATATAGAGATTCGTTAGAATCTCGAATTCCAATTTTTTGACGATTACAATACTTTCTCTTTGTATACTTCGTATACGAGAAAGTAAAAAGGGTTCACTGACAAACATAATTTCGGTTTTTTTTTACTTTCTCGTATACGAAGTATACAAAGAAAAAGTATTGTAATCGTCAAAAAATTCGAACTCGAGATTTTGAAGAATCTCTACGTTTCAGACCTCCCTGAGTCCGAAAAACATAATTTTAGAATTATGTCTGTCTGTCTGTAAACACGATAACTCAAAAACTATTAAAGCTACATGGATGAAATTTGGTATGTGATCTTTACATATGATTTGTAGGTTTCTATCAAATTTTGGACAAAATCTGTCAACGGGAAGTCTGCCTGTCCGTGTTCATGTGAGCACGAAAACTCAAAAACTTAAACAGCCAGACTAGAAATTTGGTACACAATTTTATCAACAGGAATGTAAGTCCGTATGAAATTTTGGGTTATAGATTTTTTAGATAGATAGGTTTTTTTTAAATCTGTCAAAGTGTCGACTTGCAGTCGGTCTGTATAATCGAATACTTCTGAGCACGCGCCTTCGTGACCTTCGAAACACGCGCTACTACTAATACCCTCTTTTAGATTTAGGCACGCGCCAAAAGAAACTCGAGGATAATCAATGCGTTATGGAATACAGTAGATTCGAATTGTTTATCCACGCGCGGAGAGAAAGCGTGGCTATAATTGCCAAGAATTGATACGGGAAGTTTAGGTGCTAAATAAGTAAAACATGTAAAAGTGGGTGCGCAAAAGCTTATTTTACTCTGATAAAAAATCAATAAAGTTTTAGCGATCTTATAAAATGATCACGTAAAATAATAAAAAGATGCGAGGCTAAACCTTTTTAACACAGTCATAGTTTAAAGCTGATTTTACTTTCTTAGTTGCATCCTTTTCTTCTTTCACATAATTATAAAATTGGGCGCAAGTCATTTTAAAATTATAATGACGCGGTGTTTAGGAAGAAACACAGGACAAGTAGTAATACGGGACTGAGTAGTGAAGTACGGTGACAGTCCCGTATATACGGGACGTATGGCAACCCTAGTTCGAGGGGAAATGACTCCTTTTTGGCAAGTATACGAGATAGTTTAGAAGACCACTCCCGCTGATTTTATTAACTCTGGGAGGTTTACACATGGAGGTTCATCTAAATTTGGGGTTGAAGTTTTTGTCGATTTCAATACCCTTTTTTTGTGTACTTCATATGCCAGAAAATAAAGAAAAGTTAAAGTGTTGATATAAAAATAAAATGTTATCCTTAAAAATTTGCACATACATATAAGTAAGGTGAAAAAGTTATTTTGGAATTAATTATTTGAATTTCCAAAATTTAAAGAAATTTGTTGGTCGAGTAAAAGATTAAAATTGATATGGAAATACAAAACTGCTGTGTTCACGTACGTGTCTAACAATCACTGCCAACAAGCTTTCCAAAAATGGCAATTTTTGTCCTAATCTTCATCATTAGAATTCTCTTATAGCTACAGTACATCTATGCATCATAGAAATTCCACAGACTCATCGCCAAACTATTACCATTAAATCTAAACAAGAATACTAAAGAAGCCTCTAAAAAGATCATCGGCTCATACAAAAGCCCAGAATGTTCTGCCGACAACAAAGCATCGAAATCTAAAAAGAATCCCAGCTTAATGGAAGAAGACAGAAGCTAAAGAAGAGACATAACGTTCTTTTATCCTCTAACACAGACAATTGAATTCTTTTCCGAGCAATTCTCGTGCATAATGATGCTCTCAAAGGGAAAATCCTGCTTTCATTATGTATGAATTATTCACGTGCGAACAATCTGAATATTTTTACTCATTATCCGCAGGATACATAAAATTACCGGAATGACTCAAATTGTGACTGTTTTTCATACATGCGGCATTCCAAGTACAGATGCACCAGACTAGAAATCTGGAAACTCGTTTGAGTAAACTTCCTTTGCGTATGACAAATCTTCTTTTATGGAATATCTTCAAATTTTGAATTCTGGAAAATCGTTTGGAAAACAACTTCAAAGTTTAGTCATTGAAAATACACTACTCTTGCAGTTTTTCGATACTTGAGAGTTTGTAACCTTTAGTAAGGTTTTCAATGATGATATTAGCTCAATTTTAAGAATTTTTCGAATTTTTACTAAGAAATTTCAGTACAGAAAACCCTCTTCAGTACAACGTCCAAAATGACGCTCCGACACGACAGACTAACGAGAAAAATGTAGAAACTTATTTGGATTCACACAAAATCCGCTAAACTGCTTACTTTATCCTTAACCGTATAATATAATGGTATAAGGAGATGAATATTGCTACTTTTTTTGATATTTTATAGCCATTTTAATATTAATATGCTTATAATTTCGGATAATATAAATAAAATTTTTTAAAAAATAAATTTTAAAATGATTCGATTTTTTGTATTATTTAAAAACACACAGTGATAATTAGAATATATTTATTGTAATAACTTGTATGGAATAGCCATGCACAGGTATTTTTATTTCATGAATTTTGACCTCAGGACACATAACAGAAGTGCAAATCTCATTATTGAGTATAATGTTTTATTTTTAATCGTTTTATCACAGTAGATGGAAATTAAAATGTTTAGCTTTATTCCAGCATTCCCTAGTGCTTTCTGTTTCTTGTTCAGGGAATTTGCAAGGAAATGCCCAAATTTTAATTTTGCTCCCAAAAAAAAGGAAACATGATAGGTTTGATTTTGGATTATAACTGCATCACTATGAATTGAATTTATATCCTCGAATTTTTTTTCTTCTATGGAGGTCAGGTGACGCACTGTCGAGTACCTTCGACGTTATAAAGATTTTTAAAAAATTGAAATGAATCGGTACCAAGGCAAGACGACGTTCTAACGAGAGTGACGTACTAAACAGATTTTACTATATTGACAAGAAAACCTTCTTTTCCCAAAAGTCATCCAGTTGTTAAGTCTGAATTTCCATTTTCTTTAAAAGCAGTGAATGCATTTGCTTCGAAGTTTTGCCACAAAAAAATGTAACACTCTTTTGTTCACATTCTCTTGAAGATATTATTTCATTCGTAAGATATTTTTAGATATTTAACAAAAAAAACTTTTAGGTAATTGTCTAAGAATTCGTTTAAACTAGCATTCCAAAGAAAATAATATTTTTGACAGTCATATAGAAACGTATATTTGTGAATAATTTTACTAAAATATTCATTATTCATCAGAGTACAATATATCTTTCAAGAAAAGCCATAGTTTTACTACTTTTTTTTTAAATGATTTTTTTTTGTACAAAAAGTCAAACCGGGTACACATGTCAACTCTATGGGAAATTAGGGAAAACTATATTTTCATTGGAAAAGTAGCATAAATTTTTATTTTATGTGACAATTTAAGAATAAAACAATTTTTTAAGATTTAATAATAGATAAAATATTAAACAATTTAAGAAAAAAGACAATTTTTTTAAAAATTCAACAACAATTAAAATAGTTGACAATTTAAGAAAAAAGACAAAAAATTTTTAAGATTTAACAATAGTTACTGCAGTTGACAATCAAAGAATAAAGACAATCAATCTAAAAATATTTCCAAAATTCGTTTCTAAATTAGTTTTAAAAGCTGTAGAAATGAAACAGGGAACCTTGTAAAGTCACTAGAGCTTTGGAACACAGCTGGTTTGTAAATTACAATAGAACAGAATGGCGACAAAATGAAATCTAAGAAATGTTGTACAAAACAAGAAATTTGAAATACGGGTGAAAAACTTACTCGGTTCTCCTACTATTTTAATTATTCAAATCCAAAATCATACGAAGAAAAATAATCCAACCCAAAAGCAAGAGAAGAAAAATGTATTCTACGTTATTCTTTCTTCTTTAAAATTCATGCTAACTACGAGACGAACTCTTTCGAAATGACGATGCGTTAAATAAAAATCAAACGATTGCAAAGAATTCGAGCAAACGATTTTTAATTTTAGATGCATTTTAAGTTTTATAGACGAGTTTTCTGCTTTGTTTGTTTACATTTAAGTGCCTGTACTACGCAATTACGTTGAAATAACAAACCTGAAAAGTTTGTAAGCGAGGAAATAATGGAATAAATAAATTTCAATTCTTTTTAAAATTTTGACTAAAATAATTATTTGTATTATTTGAAATTATCACGAAAAAAGAGAATATTGGAAATCGGAATAAATTGGAAATTCTTTTCATCAGATCATTTGACTCAAAGGTCAAATGGGAATGGCACTCACAAACTACCAACTAGGTCACAATGTATCCGTAATTTCTCCTAGTACCCGGTTTTACCCCACTAGAAGTATCCGGAAACGCAAAGCAAAAAATACAAAATTTGTAGCAAAGCATTTTCTACAAACCGCTTTAATGTCTGAGCCGCAAAGGCTTTCGTTACTTGCTTTGCCATTCAGTTTTTTTCCCCGCTGAAAATACCAAGTAATTTCTTTGATGAGTTAAAATAACTGTTTGTGTTTCAATATTTTACTTCGCAAAAATTCGATAAACATAAAATTTTCAAAATTACTATTGAATGAATTTAGAGTTTATAAAAAACCGTTTCATTATTATTATTATTATTATTATTATTATATTAAAATCAATAATGCGTATCTTTTATTTTGTTTTCAGAATTTCTACATGTCACTGTGGGCGTTTTTTCCCCCCATTTTGTTGAATTCCACGTCGTTTGTTTTCCCCACGTTCTCCACGGGCAACGCCCTGCGCGTACTGCTAGTTGGATATATTATCTAATAAAGCGTAAAATCTCAGAGATCTCGGTTTACAGATTCCACACAACTTTAATGAAATAAAATATGAAATCAAAATGCATTAGGCTGTTTGTTTACAACCTTAACAAACAAATAATGTACCTGGTCACTATTGTCCGTCAGACTGAGATAAAAGTTCAACAGTTCTATGTTCCAATACACCATTATCGTATACGAGAGAGTATCATTCCGAAAAATACACAAATATTGCTAAAAAGAAAATATTTAGATATATATACGTAAAATACGTGTTATTATATCAAACAACAAGACATAAAGAGAAAGATGTATGTATTAGAGATGACGATCATTCCAATCTGGGTAAAGCATCAGCACCTCGATGCTGTACACCAGGTCTGTGTGTGATAGAATGATTCCATCTTTGTAAAGCCAGAGCCCAACGGGTTAGCTTGGGACTTTTCGGAGTGGTTTGGTTAAGATATTTTAGGGGATTGTGACCAGAAATGATCTCCACGTTAGCACCATAAATCCAAATGACATAGAAGTTTATTTAATCCAAATAGCCTCTTTCTTAATACTTGCCCAGTTCTTTTGCGTTGTATTGAACTTTTGGCTGGCAAAAGCTATTGCCACGTAAGATCCATCAGCATTCTGCTGAGTTAGACAACACACCAAAATCGGATGCATCACAATGCACTTGAAATGGCAAATTGGCATCAGGGGTAGCGAAACTAGTTACTTCACAAAGTAACTCCTTTAGCCTATCAAAAGACTTTTGCTCTGCTTCCCCCCCAAAGAAACATTATTCGGTTTATTTTTTCAATTCCTACTATTAGTTCACACTCTCCCTATATATATATATATATATATATATATCTTGTTCAAATTTTACAGTTATTTTAAACTAACTTCCCGATGAGCTGGAGACTTGAAACTTTAAACAGAGCTCACAACTAGATGACAATGCAATATTAATTCGCTTTCTTGTCTGTCATTTCATATTTTGCATTGTACGTTTTTCATTATATCTCGAAAACTATTAACATTACACACTTGGTTCTTGGGTATATGGATGGCCCGTGGGATCATCGAAGCACCCCCATAGTTTAGCCATCTTCTCGCATGCGCAGGACGTTTTTCATTATATCTCGAAAACTATTAACATTACAGACTTGTTTCTTGGATATATGGATGGACCATGGGAACATCGAAGCACCCCCATATTTTAGCCATACCTTTGCGCATGCGCAGTATGTTTTTCATTATATCTCGAAAACTATTAACATTACAGACTTTATTCTTGGGTATATGGATGGCCCATGGGATCATCGAAGCACCTCCATATTTCAGCCATATCTTTGCGCAAGCGCAGTACATTTTTCATTATATCTCGAATCACCTAAGTAGGAATTGACTTTTAATTTTTTTTTATATATTACTTGTTCTTAGTCAACTCCGTGAGTAGAGTAGATATCTCTGCGTAATTAAGTATGTATGTTCGATAGAAGCCCATCAATCCTAAAACCGACCTGACCTCTTTTTTAGTGGTATAGGCATGGCTAACTTCTGTATTGCAAGCATTTTGTCGTCATCAGGGCCATGTCTACCACCACCGATCACATGACCTAAATATTTTATTTTCTAGGCTGCGAAAGTACATTTATCTAGCCTTACTGAGAAATTTGTTTCAAGAATAGAAACCTCTTTGTGCTTCCTTTTATTCCCTAGTCTTTGTTGCCATAGCAACGGCGATCCTAAACCGGTTGCCTGCGTCACGCCATTTACAAAAAGTGCAATTTTGACAAGTTCTCAATAACTTGCTATGAATTCGTTGAAAGGAAAATTGTAGAAAGGTAACTTCAATTTTCATTACTATACTAATCTTGCTTTAGATTTCGCGTCATGGTTAAATTGTTATATTTTTTTTCAATTCCTACTATTAGTTCACACTCTCCCTATATATATTTATCTATATATCTTGTTCAAATTTTCAATCGTTAATAAAATACTTTTTATTCATCCACTCAAGTTCAAATATATTTTTTTAAACTTGTAGTGGATGACACTTGATGTTAATACGGTTTTCATTAATTAAATTTAATTAATTAATTAATTAGACAAGATGCTAGACTTGGCGACAAACTTGGCGATAAATATGGCGACTTGGCGGCAAAGTTGTCGACTTTGGCGACAAAGGGAATTTTCAAGATTGAATCTTTAATAAAATACTTTTTATTCATCTACTCAAGTTCAAATACATTTTTTTAAACTTGTAGTGGATGACACTTGATGTTAATACAGTTTTTTCAAATATTAATTCATTAATTAAATTTAATTAATTAATTTTAGTTTTATGTGGGAGAAAAAATTTCTAAAATAAAATTTTTCTTTGTTGACCTAAGTAGGAATTGACTTTAAATATTTTTATATTACTTGTTTTTATTTCTGATCAGTTCCTGTATTTTAATGTTTAATCTGTCAAATATTAATAAAAGATAGGGCGAGCTTTGTAACGTTTGGGAATTGATGGCGGATTTTCTCTGTAGGATCCCATTCGAGGATCTTGCGCCATGGAAGGTCAAATCAAATCCTCTGTAGGACTGAATTTATTTATTGTATTGTATTGTAAGTAATTATTTACTACTGTATTGTAAGTAATTATTTACTTTTTTTTAATTTTATCAAAGTGATAATATTTGTATCTTGCTTTAGGTTTTGTTAGTATGTTTTATTTTGAAGCAAAAATGGCTTATTTTGCATGTATATTTTTAAATGGGTTTTTAAAAATATGTTTGTTATTTGTTAACCGCTTAAGACCCGAGTATATTCGTTTTACGTAATGTATGGAATTTCCTTTATCCCGAGATAACTCGGACGGGCTTTCTTTTTAAATTGACAAAAAAACGAAATTTTTGGCGGATAAATAAAAATGATTTGGTCCTTAAGCAGTTAAAAAGTAATCGGAATCTTTCTTTTCGATTGAAATTTTAAAAGAACGATTTTATAATCCTTCCATTTTTTTAATTTTTAACGTTTTGTTATTTTCATAGAAATGTAACTATGCCTATATGTTTTTATTTGTTCTAAATGAAATATTTTCCACTAAATTTTATGAAAGTTCGTATTAATCCTCCAAACCTCCAATACGAACTAACGTGCGAGTTCATCGGCCGATAATGCTCCATTACCGTGGACAATGCGAATCCATCAACGTGGACGGTGCGAATCCATCACCGTGGACGATGCGAATCCACCATTTCGAACGACAATGTTAGTCCACCCTCTCAAGCAGCAATGTTAGTCCACCGTCTCAAGCGACAATGTTAGTCCACCGTCTCAAGCGATAATGCGAGCCATCGGGTGCTCTCACCCCCGTACCTGAACAAAAATAACACCACTACAATCGTGCCACGTGCGAGGTCCTTAACCATAGAGGGATTTTTGTCCCATACCCCGAGAACTATTCGTGCGACTAGTTACGGGCTAAGACCGAAAAGAGCGTGCGCTCTAGCCGATTTCGGTACGGGTCTTCAAAAGCGATAGTCCGAGTCAAGTCTCTAATCCCCGTACCAGAACAAAAATAACACCACCAAAATCGTGCCACGTGCATAGTCCTTGACCATGGTGGGATTTTTGTCCCATACCCCGAGGACCAACCGTGCAACTAGTTACGGGCTAAGACCAGAAAGAGCGTGCGCTCTAGCCGATTTCGGCACGGGGACCGATAAATTATAATTGATGAATTAATGAATAATATATATGAACCGATATGGACCGATGAATTAATGAATAATATATATGAATTAAATATCGACCGATCGCCAATAGGATAAATTTCCTATCTGACCGGCGAACAAGCCTCCAGCCTCCACAAAATTATAATTTATTCTATAAATCTATGTATATTCCCTTAGAAGATTTTTTTTCTGTATAAGGGAATTTCCCTTATACAGAAAAAAAAATCTTCTAAGGGAATATACATCAAGAATTTCTTAATAATATACTAGAAAATAATTTATTATAATATACTAGTATATAAATGGTATTAGTATACTAGTATATCATTTATATAAATAGTATTAATATACTAGTATATTATTTATATAAATAGTATTAATATACTAGTATATAAATAGTAATAATATACTAGTATATTATTAGAAAATAATTTCTTAATAATATACTAGCATATAAATTTCTTAATAATATACTAGCATATAAATTTCTTAATAATATACTAGAATCCCTTAATAATAAGGGAATATACTAGAAAATTTCTTAAGGGATATAAAATTTAAAAATTTTCATGTTGTGTTGCTCCATGAGAAAAACTAGATTTTACAGTGCAAAAAAAGTTCGAAAATATGAAGAAAAGCAAAGAATAAAGTTGACACAGTTAAAAGTGCAAACTTGTGAGCTATTTAGAATGGCGAAGAAAATTTGTTGCAGCAACCGCCGGTGCAGAAGGGAAATTAATTAAAATTAAAAGGGAATCTTGATTAAAATGGAAGGAGCTTTAAAATCTTCTGAAGATTCTTCAAGGAAATTAATCAGAACTAAAATATTTCTCACTTTTATAGATGGCGGAAAAGACGTTCTCCAATTGGCATTGTGTTGAAATAATGAAAAAAACCTGAAACTCGACAATAATCCACGGATTGCGATTGTTGAAGTAGATTTTTATTTTCAATAATGTGTTAAAACTTTTTTATTTTCAACAAACAAAAAAAATGCAATAATCTCCAATAGTAATGAAGGAGAATGTATGTGTGCGTGTCGCTCTACAGGGCAACCCGCTGGACCTAGAGCTTCGAAATTTCGCACAAACATGCTTTGGAGGGTGGGAATGTGCACCACGCAGCCCTGTTTTGAAATATTTAATTTTTTTAATTAATTAAACATAAAGTAAAATGTTGGCGCTTTTCCTTAATAACTTCCGAAAATATTACAGAAAAAAATTTCTACACCATCTGCTAGTGCAAAAAGTTAGCTTTTCAATGACATCAATCAAATTTCCGTATAATTTTTTCTCTAATTTAAATAAATTAAAAAAATATTTTTTTACATAATTTACAGCAATACTTTTCATTGTTGCAACGCAGTTTAAAGCGTTTTCATTGTTTAAAGAAATGGAAATACGTGTTTCTCTTTCATTGTTGAAAGATGAGGTATACATTATTTGTTTGTTGAGGTTGTAAACTGCCAAATACATTTTGCTTTCATATTTTATTTCATTAAAGTTTTGTGGAATCTGTAAATTGAGATCTCTGAGATTTTACTCTTTATTAGATAAAAACATTAAATAAAAAAATTCCTAGATTAAATTTTAAATATATTATATGTATATAATATATTATATAATATATTAAATTAAATATATTATACACATATAACACTATATGTGTGCCAATTTTCAAGGCTGTAAGTGCGATAGATTCATCTGGACATCGCAAGCACGCACACACACACACAAACAAACATTGCCTTTTATAAGTATAGAAAATACTAGCATTACGCGCACGGCGTTGCCCGTGGAAGCAGGACTTCAACAAAATGAAAAAGAAAAAAAAGAAAGAAACGCCCACAATGACACGAAAAAGTTTTGAAAACAAAATCAAAACAAAATATACACATTAGTGAATTTGCCGCTTATTTTTCTTCGCGATAATGGCATATCATTGTCATAATTTTACTTTGATATTACTTCGTTTTTTCATAACGAAATGAAATTAATTTTAAAAAAACATGCTTTCACATCTTTATCATGCTTTGAGGTACGCCATCTTAACTTTCTTATTCCTCGCATTTAATTTCAAAATTAAAATGACACAACACATTTTATAGCAGCCGCATGTTAGCTGGATTAATACATGCTGAAGAAAGAATGAAAACGTAGTAACTGTTATCATTCAGATTATTGGATATATTTCCAATAATAATAATAAGCTATTCAGATTATTGGATATATTAATCCAGCTAACATGCGGCTGGCTATAAAATATGTGTCATTTTAATTTTGAAATTAAATGCGAGGAATAAGAAAGTTAAGATGGCGTACCTCAAAGCATGGCGTACCTCAAAGCGTGATAAAGATGTGAAAGCATGTTTTTTTTAAATTAATTTCATTTCGTTATGAAAAAACGAAGTAATATCAAAGTAAAATTATGACAATGATATGCCATTATCGCGAAGAAAAATAAGCGGCAAATTCACTAATGTGTATCTTTTGTTTTGATTTTGTTTTCAAAACTTTTTCGTGTCATTATGGGCGT
>BGPR01028134.1:0-20181 GCA_013235015.1 Araneus ventricosus | reverse complement strand
TAGAACCTCGATTAACCGTCACCTTCCGGACCAGGGCTGTGGCGGATAACCGAATAGACGGATGACAGAAATATCTTAATGCTCATGTATAGTCACGTGATTTCACTGCTGGCTTAGGACGAAAATGAAAATAAAATCCCTTAAAAGTGAACAACACATACATGTTGTATTTAATTTTACAAATCAATCAATAGAAACTTCAATAGAGGAGTAATAATCTACAGAAATGCATTTTAATATTATAAACGTCCATTTTTAGGTGATGACGGATAATAGAAACTGACGGTTAAACGAGTGTCGGTTAACCGAAGTTGTACTGTACATATATATACATGCATATTTGTACTCGATAATTCAAAAACGCAATGAGCTAGATAAATTAATTTTGGTGCGTGATCTTTGCATCCAAACTGCAGACCATTATCACATTTTGAATCCAATCGTTCGGCGGAAAGAAGCAACTTACCAAAATACATATTCGAAATATGACTTCACTTTATGACGATGCTTATTAAAAGAGACTTTTTTAACTTCTTCTAATGTCTAGGGAAATTAATTTTTTCAATGCTATAATTTTTAAAATTACGGAATTATTTTAATTTTGAAGTGAATTTCAGAATGATTTGATTCATAAACACATTCGAAAACAACTCGTATGAAATGTAGAATCTAGTATAACGGGAATACTGAGTCGTCCCAGCGTCAGTACATTGCCAAGAAATAAGACAGGTGCGAACCCAGATATGCTGATAATGGGACGACCTGGCACTCCTTCGCAAAGCTAGTGCACAGTCTTTTAGATTTCAATCAAGGGCTCTTCAAAATAACGTAAAAAGGTATTTATTATTACTCTAAAATTATATGTGAGGAAAGCACCATTAAGTCCTCCTGACGACAAAATTCTTTGCCGACTAGCCTCCTCACCAACATAATATCAACAAACAAGATATTTGCTAATGCTAGCAATGGGGCAATTTGGTATTTTTGTCAGAGCTGTTGAAACGAATTCTAAATTTCATTCCTCAGCACTTTAAAAAATATAATCGTTATCTGTTTAAAATCTACGCAAAGAGAGGACTGTCAGTATTTACTGAAAGCTTTCTGGTGCCAAAAATTTCTTGCCGATCTATTGTTGCCTTCAGGAAGTAACTCACGTGAACTTAAAAACAACTCTTAGTTATTGAGGTCACAGGTTTCCTCATAAAACATAGCATTGAAAATCAAGTTTGAATCGGGCTATTTGAAGCCTTTATAGCTGATAACGCTTTCAATTTGTTTTAAGATCCTTTTCTCTTTCAAATTGTGGCAAAATGGTCCATTGTCTTTCTTATATGGACCACTTTGCGAAATGAGAAAATGTGATGATGGTATTTGAGTGATTTCATACGCCACAACCCCTTAAACCACCTGAAATCGAAACAGTCTGAGCTGAAATCTTTTGTTTGAAGTCTTACTACAACTTCAAAATTAGTTAAAATTTTAAAACAGCTGACTTCTAAACCTTATTATAAGCAGCATCAGTAGCCGGGCTTAAAATGCTTTTTCTTGAATTCCCGAGGTCCCGTTTTACACTCAGGCCAAGGAAAAGTGCATTCGCGCTGGGACTCAAACGAATAACTCGGTCAAGTAAGTCATACGACACTATAATCAAGAATTAAATCTTAATTTTTTCGTATTCCAAAGAAGGAAACACTTTCAGAATGAATGGAGTTAATGCATGATAGCTATTAGCACAAGATGTTCCACAATATTCATACGATATTGTGCGGCATTCAGAATGTCGTAGCAACATCATGGAGATATCGCCAAATATCTTGTGTTAATAGAGACGAGACACGCTGAACGTCTAATCGCGTTCGAATGTAATTTAAAATTCCATTGCGCCTCTCCCGAGCGAAAAAAAAGAATGTATAGTCTCAGCACAGCGCAAGAGAACGAGACGTTACACAGTCGGTGTCATACGCTGTCACGTGGCTGGATTGACTTCATTACAAGGACGTAGCAAAAAATATGAGAACGACTGAAACGTTTTTTTTGGACAAAAATTTTTTAACGAAATTAAAATTTAAGTGCAATAAATTTCCAAAATCCAATTAGAGGTCAGTCCTACGTGAGTATGATTTTGGAGGCCAGTAGAGATGATTTACAAACGGATGAGTGGTGTCGGTTTAGGAAGTACGTATTTAGGGAGTAAAAAACCTTTCTGTAGATTTAATATCGAAATTTTTTTTGTTTATAATCAACATGATGCTACAAAATTTAACATTGAATTTTTTTTTCCAACACTAAGCGAGAAATCTCGTTTCCATCATTTTTCTGGTCTTGACGGAACACATTTTGAATCTGTAACCGAAGATAACCAGCAAAAGTGTTTTTCCCTCGGTCTTCAAGTTATCTTATACAATACGTGTTTTTTGTGTTTAGATTCGTAGTGTAGTGATATATATTTAGTATAATAGTATTTCGAGTCTATATTTTGGGTAAATTCCCGTTGTATGACTGAAGAAAAATTTGTTATAAAGGTACAATTTTCGAAAAAGATCATACGCTAAAATTCATTGATGTATTTATTGCATTTTTGAATTATGCAGTTCACATAAATACGGATACATAAGTTGACAGATAATCAACCATTTACCGGACTTCGTTAAAACCCATCACCATTTTATTCAAATCTGGATTTCATCCAAAACTTGGTCAGAAATCTGCAATTTTAGTACAAAGACCGCACGCCTAATTTCTTACGTCTGCCTTTTTGCCTTTTTGATTTATCATGTTCCCAGACAGATATAAATATCCAAAATGGTTTTTTCAGATTCTGTGAGGTATAAACCGAGAAAATTCGTTAAAATCCCGAGGTTATTTTTTAAATGACGATTACAATATTTTCTCTTTGTATACTTCTTAACGCCACCTATCTCAATTTCTTGAAATTTTAAAGAGGAAGAAAATACCCAATTATTTAAACCAATATTTCCAACCCAATTTTAACTAATATTTCTGAAATATTCGTTATTGATTGCGAAAATTTGAGCATTTTCTTCTTTGAAATTTCAAAAACTTCTGATAGGCGGTGTTGTTTGTTAAGCGAAGATATATTAACCTTTACTCCGAAACATCGTAACACGATAATGTCTTAAGCTTGATTCGTCACTAATAGTCATATTGATTATCCACAATCTTACTATATTGTTGCACACGGTTACATGAAGGGGAAAGAAGTGTTTCAAAATAGTGTTTAGAACTAAAGACTTTAGACTGAAAAATTTATTAAAATTAAAGACAAATTGCATGAAAATAGATTCCATTGAAAAGTTATTTTTTTTAAATTTTAAACTCGTGTAAAATTGGTTTTTGTGCGATAATATGCTCTGAAGTTAGTGAGGAAAAAATGAAACTTCGATTATATTTAATTAATCAACCATTTAATTAAAATTTTGAAAACCTTTTATTAATTAGCACCTACTACCCAAGAAGTAACTACGCGACCAATTTGGACTTCCAGGTGCAACTGTAGAAAGTTCTGAACGATTTTTGCATATCGCAATTTACAAATACTATTCCAGCCTGTACAAGTGATTATGCTAAAGAAAGTAAACGAGAAGAGGATTTCAGACATACTAGATGTCTGACGGAAATTATGCAACTATTTAGTACTATATGGATGTTCAATTAATATCTAGGCATGACCTCTTTGAAATAATAGACGCTTTTCATTCCCCCCGCCGACCCTGCTCACCCAAAGGGCATGGTCATTAAGCATGTCACGTCGCGTCGGCGGGAAGAAAAATTTCAATAGAAATATTAGCGTAATACAATTCAATATAATAGAAGTATACAATATACTACAAAAATTTAAGTAATACAATACAAAAATACAATTAAAATAACGCAATATAAGAACTACAATTCAAAATACAAATGTCAATATAAATACAATACAATTCAAACAACAAATATAATATATAATTACAAACATAAATAATAAATAAATACAAATATACGTAATAAATAAAGAAACATACATAGAATAAGCAAAAAATGAAAAATGAATGAAATCTAATAAATAGTAAATAAAATTTAAATAATAATCCTTGTAGATTTGACTTTTCCTGATTTGATAAATTATGAAGCTAAAGAATTTTCATTTTAATAAAGTAATAATATCTAGAGCAGCGATTTCCAACCTTTTCTCACTCGTGCACCCCTCGATCAGTCTTTTTATTTTTTGAGCACCCCTCCTCTTGTTTTCCTCCAGACCATCCCTCAGCACAAAAAGTCATTATTAAGGACACCAAGAGTTACATGTGAGTTAAAGAGTCAGACGACTCGAATGGCCTTAATAATATTTGTGGATTGAATTTTGAATTTTATTCCATTTTTAAAATAGTATTAGTTGGGAGTAAAAAAAAAAAGATGAAATCAGCATTGAAATAATTTCGCATTATCTTATGATGAGAGCTAACAATGACTCAATTACTAGATATTAATCTATCCTTCGTTTTCTTATTTCGTGTATAGGCTTTCAGACACGTGCGATCTTCAATTTCATTTTTCATACGAACTTGGGAAAAAGAAGTTGTGGAACATTTCTGTGTTTTGTGCTTTCCACCAAGATCACTTTCGCGTACCCCTAACTTGTCCCCCGCGTACCCCTAACTTGTCCCCCGCGTACCACTAACTTGCCCCCCGTGTACCACAGGTTGGAAACCTCGGATCTAGAGATACGCACGAGTATTCTCGAGATACGTATGCGTATTTTCAGCTTATTCTCTTAATTCGGAACTGCGAGGGTGGAGGATATTCCCGCCTCCCGTTGTCAAAATACGATATGTACGGAAATGACGCTAATTTTCTTTAACCTTGAGTATTCGATTGTTTTTCGGGAAACGCTACTCCGGCTGCAGTGTTGAAAACCGAAAGACACCTTGAGCAAAATGGTGATGATTTATAAAGAAAAACGGTAATTGTGTGATGAGTGCAAAAACGGTTATGCATAGACGTGCATTGTTATTATTATAAATCACTAGCATTTAAGAAAACTAATAAAGATTACGGGCTTTTACCGCATTGAAATGTGCTTTCACGAGAAACTGAATGAAAGAATTCACGCGAAAAATATTGATAAATGGTACTTAAACAATCGACCCATGTATAGGCAAGGCAGCGACTTATACTGTAACGTCCGCGTGGCCTTTTACTTATTTCTTTCTCGTAAACGAAATATACAACCAGAAAGAATTGGAATCGGAAAAATTCGACAAATCGTGAAACAATTCGAGATTTGAATGAATCTCCAAGTTTTATAACTTCTAGAATCCGAAAAAACTCGTTTTTTGAATTATGCCTGTCGGTGAATGCGTAACGCAGAAACTGAACGAACTCGACGAGTGAAATTTTGTATTCGGGCTTTACACCCAAATTGTAGATATCCTTCAAATTTTACATTACACTCACCCAATAGAGGTCTGTCGCTCGCTCCATTCGTGCGATTCTGGAAGAGTAATTCAAAAACGCAACAAGCTAGAGGGATGAATTTTAATATCTGATATTTACACCAAAAGAGTAGATTTGCGTCTAATTTTGGACTAAATTTCGTCGATGGGTAGACTGTCTGCCCATGTGTATTGTTTAGCAACGGATTCCAAAACCCTCCGCGCTTTTGCGCATGCGCCGGGCGGAGATATTTTCATCAAAATAGGGGGAAAGTGAAGAATGGAAGGGGAGATGTTTACATTTTACTGAACGTGATCTAACAAAGAACTCCGGAAATGCGCTCATATGACTCATTGCTTGACACCCCTTTCCGGTGTGAAATCGTCCAAAAGTGCTAGTTTCAGAATCCGTTGCTGAACAGTATGTGTACCCGGTAATTCAAAAACACAAGAAACTAAACTTATGACATTTCGTGTTTAGTCGTGACATCAAATTATCATACCTGTATCAAATTTAGAATCCAATGGCTCCGAAATGCATACTCTGTTCTGTTCACGATGCTACGAAGCTTAACACAAAATGCATGTTGCGCACGTGTACGAGAAAGTCGAAAGGAAAACACTCCCGTTCGTTTGAGTTGTTTATCATTCGGTTTGATTAGCACTAACTTCTATGTCACGGGAAAGGAGAAGCCAAGAAGAGGGAGATTTCAGTGGAGAAATTGAAAAGCTGTTTGCCTCTCTTCATTTCTTTGGAAGATACATTCTGTGGGGTTTCGTATTTTCGTAGTCCCTCATTAGTTATCAACTAATTCATCGCGATTCCTATGATTCAAATGCAAATAGAATTAATTAATACTGTCTACGGGGTGATTGGAGGTTCCGTCCATCACGCATTTTGTGATGCAATAGCAAATGGGAGAAATATTATGCATAGGGTGTTTGGAGGCTCCGTCCACCTCGCATGTTATAATGCAACAGCAAATAGGAGTAATACCATTTACAAGACGATTGGAGCCACTGCTCACCACGCATGTTTGGATGAAGTAGCAAAAGGGTGTGATACTATCTACAGGGTAATTGGAGACCCAAAAGATTAGCGCCTCGAAGGAAGTGAAAAATCTAATGGCGCATTCGTACAGCGTATGTACCAGTCCGTATGTAGTGATAAAATATATATTTGTACAGCATTTGTAAGGAAAGGGTTTATTTGATATGTATTTAAGTATTATAGAACAACACATAAAACCTTTGAATATAATTCCATCGAGGGAAAAAATGGAAAAAACTCTTATAATCCGTATTTTTCTCCAACTGCTTGAAATATGCGCAATGTGTGTTTCCTGAAAAAAGAATAGCTGTCTTTTTTATCGAGCGATCCGTGCTACGGTATGGTTTTCCCTTTTTCATACATTTCCATTTAACTTGACTTATTTCGTGTTTGTAAAGATGGAATTTTGTGATCGATTTTACACTCACTGTCTGATGTGTTTCGCTGAACATTCAGTTGATACACTTCCTGAATGTTTGAAATTTAGAATTAAAAAAAAATTTGGCTGAAAATTAGTTGTTTTTACACAGAAGTTTAAATAAAAAAATATTAAAAGTTGTCTTAAAAATATAAAACTTTTATTGCACAATCTGGCATCGATTATGATTTGCGTGATGATTGCTAATCTGATGAATTAAAAATCTAGAAAAGAATTTTACTGTGAATAGGGAGGTAAGCGTAATCCAATGAAAAAAAAACCCGTGAACGCCAACCTGATGCATAAATATACCATCTTTGGATATTATTATTTCATGTATCCATACGCAAGCATGTTTATTATCGATGTCTGACAAAAGCATGACTTCAATTTATTTATTCTTATAAGATTGTCTGGTATCAGATGAATGGCAACACCAGGTGTTATCTTGCTCTGAATTTTGATTTCAAAAAGGCGGAACGAAGCTACGATGCACGCAGTTCGGAATGTATTTGTTTTTAATCCTTTAATAAATGTTTGGTCAATAATTAAAAATAGCCTCATGAATGTCTAACTAAAGCGGTTAAATACGCAAGAAGCCACCACATATACAGTGGAACTTCGATTAACCGGACAAGGACTGCGACGGATAACCGAAATCTCTTAATACACATGCACAGTCACGTGATTTCACTGTTTGCTTGGGACGAAAATGAGAAGGAAATTCTTTATAAGCGAATAATGCGTACATGTTTTATTTACTTTCACAAAGAAATGAATATAAACTTCAATATAATGGACAGAAATTCATTGTAATGCTGTAACCCTACGTTACTTTAAAATAATCTGTCATTCTCTGTTATGATGACGGATAACAGAAACTGGTTGTTGAACGAGTGGCGTTTCATCGAGGTTTCACAGTACATGGAAATTGAAAATTTTCCGAAATGGTCCAATATAGTTATTATTTTTTCTTTTTGAAATTTAAACTATTTCAAAACATAGAAGATTAGAAGCGATAATTTTAAGGTTAAATTTTACGAAGCCGTCGATTTTCAGCTCTTTTTTAATCACTTAGAAAATGAACCAAACCGATTGAAAAAAGAACGCTGGAAAGAAAAAATTTCAGAAGACGTAAAAAAATGGCTTTGGCGTTAAAAAATGCTTTCCAAGTATTGGGGAAAAAGAACGGAAAACCATTTAATATTGAACAGGAAAAATCTTAATCGAATTCTTTCTCCCTACAGCATTATAGGCTTCCTATTGGAAAAACGCTTTAAATGACAAAGAATTATATTTTATACTTTCAGAGTAGAAAAGAAGTCTAAATTTTAATGAGTCTTCCGGTCCTGTTATTCATATTTAGTAAAATATTCTTGACACACTAACATCTTAAAAACAAAATGTTTCATTCTTCTTCGACTAAAACGGATCGAATTCTGAAGCTTTGATTATAAATAGTTTTGACGATTTCGGGCACTTCAAGGAAGATACGCCAATATACGTGGCGGCCGCTGATTGGGCAAAAATGATGAAATTCAAAGCTTCATAACTCAGTCAATTTTAGTCGATAAAGAATGGAAATTTTCTTTGTTTAAGATGTTAGTATGTCAAGAATTTACTAAATATGACTAACAGTATACGGGGATTGAATAAAAATTTTGATTCAAAATTTTTTTAGTAGTATTACAGTCTTCCTGTCCTATTAGTCATATTTAGTGATATATTCTTGACACACTAACATTTTAAACAAAAAAAGGTTTCCACTCTTCTGCGGCTAAAACTGACCGAGTTATGGAGCGTTGAATATCTCTGCTTTAAGCGATTTTAACCGTTTAGACGATTTTAGATTTGACTTACTTTAGTAATCGAACAAAGACGGATGATTTTAATGCAAACAAAAAAGGTATTAAATAAATTAGAAAAAATTTAAGAATTATAAAAAAGCTGGACTCGCCAAAAAATTAATTAAAGCTCTAATATAGAAACTAGAATTATAGTATGCAAGAGAATATAAAGCAAAAAATAAACAGCAATATATTTCCTCTTTGAATTGGCATTGGTCATTTTACATTCGGAGGATGCGGAGTTAAAATGAACAAATCTCTTGAGATTCATTTCCGAGGAAAGTTGATCAGCTGTATTTAAAATAACAGAACAGAACGCCGTCTCTTACCCCCGTACCCGTGACCAGTTCGGTCACTGAACGGTTTGATGGGCAAGACACGGGACTTTTATTGAAAACAAAAGCAATACAAACCAGCGGGAGCGGTCTCCCCTAAACTTTCTCGTACACTTTCTACGTGGAGATTCGTCAAAATCTCGAGTTCGAATTTTTTTGACGATTACAGTACATTCTCTTTGTATGCTTCGTATACGAGAAGGTTAAGCAAACAAACCTGAAATGAAATATCTGTTGCCACGTTTCAAAAAAATATTACTTTGAAGCAGTGCGATAAAAGAGGCAATGCAATGAATACTAAAGCGAAAATTCTGCTTTGGAATTGAATTCCCAAGAAAACAATTTATTCTACCACAACCGTAACAATTGCAAAAGCGCATGAATAAGAGATTTGCTGAAATAATGAGATCGGTTTGAATTTTATTTACAACAATAATAAAGAAATTGTTACAATTCATGTTTGAAAACATTATTTATTGTTGCAAATAAAATTTACAACAATAACAGATTGCTACCAGTACGCATGCGCATCGGATTAAAAGAAATTGAATATGCAATTTGAACGCCTCTTTTTGACGGATTTGTCCCAAAATTTTATACGGACCTGCATTCGTGACGATAAAACTGTGTATCAAATTTTATTCATCTAGCTATTCAAGTCTTTGAGTTATAGTGTTCGCATGACCGCGAACATACAGATAGACAGACTTTCCGCTGACGGATTTTGTCCAAAATTTGATAGAAACCTACAAATTATGTTTAAAGACCACATACCAAATTTCATCCCCGTAGCTCTAATAGTTTCCAGGTATTAACCGTGTTCGAACTATACGAACATTGATTCCCAAATTGTGTTTTTACTTTCTCGATACGAAGTATACAAAGAGAAAGTTGTAATCGTCAAAATTCCGAACTGAGATTTTGACGAATCTCCACGTTTAGACCTCCTGAGTCCAAAAAAAAACACAATTTTGAATTATGTCTGTGTCTGTGTGTCTGTCTGCAGAACGATAACTTTAAACTTAAGCTACGGGATGAAAGTGGCTATGTGAAATATCTTCTTATATTTGTGGACTTTAAACATAATTTGTAGGTTTCTATCAAATTCTGGACAAAATCCGTCCACGGGAAGTCTGTCTATTTGTATGTCCGCGGTCATGTGAACGCTATAACTCAAAAACTTGAATAGCTAAATGGATAAAATTTGGTACACAGTTTTATCGTTATGAATGTAGGTCCGTATAAAAGTTTGGGCCAAATCAGTCAGAAAGAGGCGTTCAAATTGCATATTCAATTTCTTTTAATCCGATTCTCATGCGCATGCGTATTGGTAGCAATCTGTTATTGTTGTAAATTTTATTTACAACAATAAATAATGTTTTCAAGCATCATTTGTTAACAATTTTTTTATTGTTGTAAATCAAACCGATCTCATTATTTAAGCAAATCTTCACGCGCTTTCGCAATTGTTACGGTTGTGGTAGTATAAATTGTTTTCTTGGGAATTCAATTCCAAAGCAGAATTTTCGCTTTAGTATTCATTGCATTGCCTCTTTTATCGCGCCTGCTTCAAAGTAATATTTTTTTGAAACGTGGCAACAGATATTTGATTTCAGGTTTGTTTGTTTTTTTGTTTTACTTTCTCGTATACGAAGTATACAAAGAGAAAGTATTGTAATCGTCAAAAAAACTCGAGATTTTGACGAATCTCCACTTAGAAAGTATACGAGAAAGTTTAGGGGAGACCACTCCCGCTGGTTACTTTCTCGTATACGAAGTATACAAAGAGAAAGTTTTGTAATCGTCAAAAAATTCGAACTCGAGATTTTGACGAATCTCCACGTTTTAGACCTCCCTGAGTCCGAAAAACACAATTTTGGAATTATGTCTGTGTGTCTGTGTGTGTGTCTGTCTGTGAACACGATAACTCGAAAACTATTAGAGCTACGGGGATGAAATTTGGTCTAAAACTTCATCCCCGTAGCTCCAATAATTGTAGCAAATTTTTTATTGTTGTAAATAAAATTCAAACCGATCTCATTATTTCAGCAAATCTCTTATTTACGAGCTTTTGCAATTGTTACGATTGTGGTAGTATAAATTGTTTTCTTGGGAATTCAATTCCAAAGCAGAATTTTCTCTTTAGTATTCATTTCATTGCCTATTTTATCTCACCTGCTTCAAAGTAATATTTTTTTGAAACGTGGCAACAGATATTTGATTTGAGGTTTGTTGGTTTGTTTCACTTTCTCGTATACGAAGTATACAAAGAGAAAGTATTGTAATCGTCAAAAAAAAATTCGAACTCGAGATTTTGAAGAATATGCACTTAGAAAGTATACGAGAAAGTTCAGGGGAGACCACTCCCGCTGTTTCGGACTCGGGGAGGTCTAAAACGTGGAGATTCGTCAAAATCTCGAGTTCGAATTTTTTGACGATTGCAATACTCTCTTTGTATACTTCGTTTACGAGAAAGTAAAAAGACACAAAAGCCAGATATTTACATTATATACAGCACGGAAATTTACACTATTATTTCGTATTGTTACAAAAATCGTCCAGTTTGTGTTCAGTAAAAACAGTCCAACAAGCAGGATAATGAAGAATGACGCTTTATTCCCAAATATTCAGGAAAAAACGTAGCACAGGTAACAGGGACAATAGCTCTTGTGCAGAATAGCAACGCAAACAGACAACAATTCACTAGTAATAACAGTAACAGCACTTTCAGATTTAGCTACACGAACAGTCAGCAAATCACTAATAATGACAGTAACAGCACTTTTCAGCTCGCACTGCAGACGAAATTACAAAGTCATCCCTCCTTTCAGTTGCCCCGTTTATACACCCTAGTTCGACTGGACGTGACGTCACATGGAATCATCCAGTACATTCTCTCCTAATAGAGATATCGAGAAAATTCTCTCATAATAGAGATTAGGAAATCTTCTATTTCTCGCCAAGATCGTCGAAATGGTCACCAAGGTCAGGTTTCGGGCCGGGCTGCAGCCGTATGTACCCCTGAAAAACTCTCTTCCCAACTATAAGACTAGCAAGGCAGGAAAGCGATATCACATTTTTGCAACAATATTAATGTTCTTTTCTTTAGATGTTGTTTTTCCTTTCTTTCTCTTGGGGGAAGTCTGGTCATTTGGAGTTTGTTGGATGAGCTCGCTGGAAAGTTGAAGTAGAAAGATCGGAAGATATCCCTGTTTTCATTGATGAATTTCACCATCCTACGAATTTTTTGCCTGGAGACGAGGTTATTGGCGCCTCTTTTCAGCCATTCTTGCTCGAGATTTGGCGCTGGCCTCCTCATATGCCGAGACACTGTGAGGACACACTCCGTGGCATGGTGAAGTGCCGTGAGGTACCACCACAACTGCATTGATCGCTGTCAGAGAGGTGAAACCTTTTGAGGTAGGCAGGGAAGGGTCCATGTTCAGAGAAGAAGATAAGAATTTAAAATAACAGTGGACTTCTAATAGTTCTTGCTCCCTTCTGCATAGAAATTGAACTATGGACTTGAATCATTATCACACAGCAAATATAATATTTCTACACCACCATGGCAGTGCTACTCCAAAATGGTGAAGATATGGACTAGAGACACTATAACTCTGAACCATTCATTCATCGTGAGCACGAATTGACTGCTTTGTGACAACCTCCTATCTAGGCAGCTGCCAAGGCTAGAAAGGAGCGGGCAATGTGAAGAGGACACGCACAGATGGAGAAGACCACTTTGTCCACAGTGCAGAGAAAACTATTTGTATGCCATTTCAAGCATATCGTTACTGTTATATTAAAATGCCGTATGCCAAGAACTACCCACAGCTAAGCATACGACATTTTGATGTGAAGGCTGAAACCACTAGCGACATATGGGATTTTGTGATAACATACGACAAGCACATATCACATACAACAATTTAAGAGAAGATGGTAGCTATCCTATACTATCTTTAATATAATAATAAATTTAAAAATAATAAATAAATAAATATAAACAAAAAATAATAAAATATGAAAAAACAATATAAAAATTATATAAAAATTTATAAAAATTAAAACATAAAAAAATCACAAAAAGTTATTGGCTCTTTAGTTAGTGGGTCTCTCACTAGATGGTGGTCATGCCTTTAGACAAAACATCCTTTGTTTCGGTTAGAGTCTGTTTTTCTGCCATAATGACTACAAGTAGATTTTACTGGAAAAGACTGTTTTTGATTTCTTTCTTGTGAAAAGGTTTTCCATTTTCCAATTTCTGGGATAGGTTCAGGCCACAGAGGAAAATTCTAATTTTGACCTTAAAGTCGTTTTCCTGGACAGAAAACCTATTGCAATTAGAATCCATAATGGAGAATTGGCCCTCGATTTTCCATTTGGATTCTTTTTTCCTTGGCTTATTTCAATCGTATGTCGTTAATTTTGTTACACTTTAATGTCTTTTACATTTTTATTTTTCTTTCGGTTATTTTAAATCTTTATCCTATACTATCATATATATATATATATATATATATATATATACAGTGGCTCCCAAAAGTGTTCGTAAACTTACGATTTTCAATGAAATAGGGTTCTATCCATTAATTAAAATTAATATTTCAGAATAGGTATTTAATAATAAGATCTATAATCTATTCTTAACAAAACTACATGAAATATTTTAAAAACATTGTAAAATTTTATTTTTAAGAAATAAATAATCAAAAAGTAACAAAAACTTTATCTTTATCTTTTCCTTTAGCATCCACAACAGCTTTTAAACGTTTGGGAATAGATTTCACTAGTTTTTTTTTGTAATTTCTGCATCAGTGTTCATCCATTCTTCCATCATTACTGTTTTTAGTTCGCTTTTTGTTTTAATGTTGTGTTTTCATGCTCTAACCTCCAGTTCTCTCCAAATATGTTCTATTGGGTTTAAGTATGGCGATTGAGGTGGTGTTTGCAAATTTTGTGGACAATTATAGAGACACCAGAGGCGAACGTTGAGAGCCGTGTGTTTAGGATCGTTATCTTGATAGAAAACAAAGTTGTTTCCAATACCCAAATTTTGGGCTGATAATATTAAATTGTCTCTTAAAATATTTAAATAAAGAGCATGATTAATTATGCTATCAATAAATACCAAATTACCTAGTCCTGTTGCTGACATACACCCCCACACAAGGACACCTCCACCGCCATACTTAACTGTTCCAACTAAGTTCTTGGGATTAAGTTCCTCATTTTTTCTTCTCCATACCATTATACGTCTATCGGAACCAAAAATGCTAAATTTGCTTTCATCTGCAAATAAGACATTCCTATACGTTTCGGGTTTATTTAACATTGATTTTGCGAAGGACAGCGTAACCTTTCTGTTTTTCGCACTAACAAAAACTTTTCTACGGGCAGAACGCCCATTTAATTCAGCTGCTCTAAGAACTCATCGAACAGTTTCAGGTGAAATTGAAGTAGAAAATTTTTCATTAAATTCTGCAGAAACTTTTAAAGCACTCAAACGTGGATTTTTCACAAATTTTCTAATTATAAATCTCTGATCAAGTTTTGTTAGCTTTGCCCATCGACCTTTTCTTACCTTGTTCTCGATCCAATTTTCTTCTTTAAAGCGTTTTAGCACATACTGGCACTGTAGAATGGGATAAATTAGCTAATTTAGCGATATTCCGAGATTTAACACTGCTATGATGAAAAATAATCAATTTTCGAATGCCGATTGTTGTTTCTTTATGACTACGAGCCATTTTTAAATAATAAATAGAATATTACGGTGTAAGCAAGCAAAAATTAAAGCCAAACGATTTTTTTAAATGCTACCACAATGCAAAAATAAAAATAAAGTGACAGACGATAATTTAAATTATGAATTTATCCGAAAATATTTCAGTGTACGAAAACTTTTGTGAGATAAAGTTTTTGTTACTTTTTGATTATTGATTTCTTCAAAATAAAGTTTTACTATATTTTTAAAATATTGCATGTAGTTTTGTTAAGAATAGATTATAGATCTTATTATTAAATGCCTATTCTGAAATATTAATTTTAATTAATGTATATAGCCCTATTTCATTGAAAATCATAAGTGTACGAACACTTTTGGGAGCCACTGTATATATATATATATACATCAATAACAACGTTCTGGCAAATTTGACATACAACATTTTGATATAACAGTGACGATATGGTAGCTTGTATAAAAATGTATCGAGTTTAAATAATAAAAGCGTATAGTCCAAGAAATACATTTTTCAGAATCACCAGAAAAGCTGACCAGAGTGTGAAGAAAAGGATTTAAATAATTCCATTGATTGTTTCGCGGGAGTGTTCTTTTTTTATCTGCTGGATGTAAGGAAATGGTATAATTGTTTTAATAAAGGGCGAAAACAGCCTCAGTCTATGAATGTTGAATGTCAATATATTAAAAATATTGGGATAGTAACACCTTTTTTTCTCTGTGTTAAGTCTGTAACACATACACTTTCTTAGGTAATAAAACACCTATAGTCAAGAATCAAAGACAAAACTTGTTAAATGTCATAATCAACTAAAAGCTTACTATCTAAGATGTTCTTACAATGTACGTTTTTTGAACCGTTATCGACATTAATTTCCTTTTTTATGCTCTTTTATTTAACATGTTACATGTTTGTGAAGATGGATTATTGTAATCGATCTTTCAATAACTTCCTGACGTACTTGGGTTTTGAAATTCTGTGCACTTGCGTATTCCCTATGACAACACACTATTTTAATATTTTCAGAACAAAATTCCCAATTAATTGATTAATATAATCAAATTTTGATCCCATATCAATGGCGCCACCTGGTAGTGAAATGAAGAAAAAAACACTTTCAAGATTCCGTAATATTTTTAATAATGAATTATAAATTAAAGTATCACCTTTAAATATAATAATAACTTAAAATAAAAAAAAATCAAGCTTTTTAATACGCTAATATATGTGGGGTTTTTAAAACTGCTCCTGCTAAATTTATTCAACTTGCCTTCAGAAATAATTTTTTTGCAAAACATGCAAAACCTTTTTCATTTATTGTAATTAATTTTTAAATAACTTGATAAATAAAAATGATAGAATTGCATAACAGGAAAGCTTCAAAAAATGACTAATCTTCCCTATAAATATAGACATATATATGTAAATTAATACTTTAGACAGATATTGAATTTACAGCTTGAAATCGCAGCATTCAAAGGAGTACCTGTTTTCTTTTGACAGTTCCATACTGTAAAGGCCGCATTATTCATTATTTTGCTGTAAAATTACTCACTCTTATAATATCGTCTGCAAAATATTTATCTATTTCTGTCTGCAACATTCATTATCGTTTGCTGATATCAATACATTTTTTTGAAAATAATTCATTCTGACGCATTAACTAGACATAATTTATCTTAGAGCAAGTTCTGAGAAATTTTTGAATTCGATTTTGTAGTGCGACTTTTGAAAACTTTATCTCCCACAGATTTTGAGAAATCTCAGCTTTCTTGAGACTTGTTTGATTTGTTTTGACAGTTCGCGATTCTTAAAGCATATATTAAGAGCTGCTTGCATAGCTATAGAAAATTAAACTGACTAAACTTTTCTCAACTCCAGCTAGTAAATAATGAAGAATGATTTTCCCATACGAGTTTGAAGCTACACTTCGACTTTTCCTTCAAGTGGCAAGAACTTTTGATTATTAAGCGGAAAGCGTGAAAACTGAATAAAGAGGGGGGGGGAATTTGCACCTTTCATCTTATTCCTCGCACGTGACATTTTTTCATCTCTACTATCAAAAAAGGAGAATGTGAGTCTGTGTGTATGTTGGGGCTCTACAGGGCAGACTGCTGGACCTAGAGCTAAAAAATTTGGTACAAACATACTTCGGAGGGTGGGAATGTCCATCTCGGAGCACTTTTTTGAAATTTTAATTGGAATTTCGATTAATCAAAAAATTAAGCAACATTTTGGTGTTTTTCCTTAATAACTTCCGAATATATTGCAGAACAAAATTTATTTTTACATCATCTGAGAGGGCAAAAAAAAAAAAAAAAAAATACTTTTTCAATGATATGAATGAAGTTGCTGTACAATGTTTTCTCTAATTTGAATGAATTTTTAAAATACTTTTACCCATAATTTATAACAATACTTTTCATTGTTACAATGAAATTCCAACTGTTTCCGTTGTTTAAACAAATATTTATTTGCGTGTTTCTCTTGCATGGTTGAAAGCAAAGGTAATATCCTAATGAATTTTCTTTCCATTTTTTTTATTTCAGCAGTTTTTCTAGAAATCCAGGAATGGCGCTAGAGTTTGCCCGACGGGGGGGCTATTTGTCCGACAGGGGGGGACGAGTGTAATGAAATTGGTCTCAAATTTTCGCCAGATTATTATTTATCAATTACAGTTGAATACCCGGTACAAATATTTTCCCCGACGGGATACAAAATTTTTCCCCGATGGGGGGGGGGCACAACTTCCCAGACGGGGGCCTGATCCCCCGGTCCCCCCTCCGGTTGGTAATAATGGTGCCACCCCTGTGGAAATCTGTAAACAAAGTCCTCTAGGGTAGTGAATATATCGGGAAACGTGTCTATTGAGCTGAATGATAATTGGTTGCTATGTTTTAATTCTTTTTATTAGCATATGGGCCGTGTCATTTTTATGTTGAAATCAAATATAAATTTTGCATGAGGAATAAGAAAGTAAAATTTGAGCAAACAGCTTACAATTAGATTCTACATGGCACCGACAGTTTCTTGACTCCTTTATGGATGTTCATGTCAACGAACCTGTTCAAAGCTACTAAAAAATACGACTTGAAGTTTAAAATTACTTTGTTAAGGTAACCATGAGTATCAAATTATGCATAACGGATTCAATTTAAATTATATTCCCGGTGAGCAAGCTGGTCTCCGTAGGAGGCTAGTATGAAATATACAGCGCGTCCGGGATAAAAGTATTCAAAAGTAATGCCTTATAATTACAGAACTACTCATAGCTTTCAGGGGAAACATTTCAAACGAAGTCGCAAAACACTGGATTATTGTTGGCCGAACCTAACCTACGAGCGAAAAATGACAATTTTATTGTTATAATTACGGTAAGTAGCTACAAAAGAAAATGGCCCAGATAACTAAAATAATTTTAATTTACAAAGAGAAAACAAAATTTTACATTACATATTATTGTTTATCCAGTATGTGCTCTGGGGGAATTCCCGTTCAAGAGCAGCATTATTACGTGGTGAGAGCTATTTCTAGTCTATAGTTCTTTTATCCTTCTCCAAGAGGGCGTTGCAAGCAGATCCAGTGAGAGGGGCTGCAGAAGTGAGGTGGGGGGGAAATGCATTGGCTACATTGCAACATTATTGTAATAAGAAACAATATTACATGTGAACAGCGACATCATTCTTGGTAACATCACGAAAAGAAAGTCCTCAAACAAACACCTACGACTTTCCCAAGAAATGTTCGATGTACCGTCCACCTTTTTTAAAGCAGTCTTTTTTCCCTTTACCATACAAAACTCTATTGCTTCAAATGTATTCGGATCATTCTGTCAAGTGGTTCTCAATTTACAGCGTCTGAAAATCGCAATTTTAACCCTCCAGCAGTCGCGCGTTTGTACGAAGTACTTGTATCGCGCATCGTATTACATACTTATATCGTGTTTCTTTTACAAAAATAAATGCAACTTTTATTTATGTAATCTGTATTTATTAGCTTCATATTAAACAAAGATTATGTAAATAAACGATATAAGTAAGTGATACGATGCATAATATAAGTATACTACTAGAGGCTTAAACCCTTTGCCTTACGTTTTTATTTAACCTCCTAATTAGATGCCGCCACCCGTTCGATATATTTATTATTATTTCAGTCTATTTAAGATGGTAAAGGACACTTGAAGCATTTAAGCGTGATTTTTCTATTTAAAATTAATTATTACGTTGACTTAACTGCGGATTTAAACAGCGTACGGGCACAAAAGAGTCGAACGTGTGACATGCGTCGCCGACAAAGAACGGGTTAACCGCGGACACCCTGTATATTTCTGATCTATTTTTGCGAAAAAAGAAATTTTTTAAATCCAATCTGAACTGTGAACTTTAGGCACAAACCACTTGAAATAACGCTGCTTCGTGTACAGTTCGTTAAGTAAGTGCTTCATCAAATATGCCCCTCACACGATACTAATCCGAAACTTGCCGGTGCGCATCGAGTGCAGGCATGATTCGGGGATGGGTAATGTTTGCCGTCGATCTGCCGAACAGTATCGAGTGCCCGATGGGAAGCGATAAGAGAAGTTATAATTCAGTGGCTTTGCAGAAAGCACGTAGTTGATTGTGTTTTGCAGCTCACGTCGGCAGTTAATTTCAATTAATGCGCAGAGCATCTGTTGGTTCACACTAGAAACTGACAAGCTATGGTCATTAGATAATTTATGAATTCGTTTAATTAATTTTGTGAATAATGAAAAGGAAACGCGCAAAAATATAATAGTGTGGGGGTCGCTTATGGTTCAGTAAACTGTAGCAGTTACTTATTTATGTTTACGTCACATAAGGACAAGTTAACACGTATAATTTCAAAATTAAACAGAACATAAAAGGAGAATTGCTTGTTAGCGACGTATCGCGGTCTGTCGCTCGGCGTCTACTGAATGTTCACAGCCCCAGAGGGCGCAACCTCTGCTTCCAGATGCAGTCAGTTAAGCTTGGTATTCACGAGAAAGAAGCCATTTGTCCCAAAAACTGGTTTGTATTTCACTCATTTTAGTCGAAAAATTAGGCAAATTATTCACGAATGTTCCAAAGTTTGTTTTGAGACAAGGTTCAAAGTCGCAGAATTCCTCCCTCCCTCCTTCTCCTCCTCCCCCACACGGGAGAATTTCGAGTTTCATTTCTAGCATCGACGCGAGGTCCCAATATAGGTAGATCCTTTGTTCTCCCACTAACATCGCATCGAGGTCCCAAATTGGAATCGGCGGATGGAGTTTTGGATTTTGAGTTCTTTGGAATTCCACCACTCCCAATCCATTTGCTCCAAATTTCATAGATTTTCGACCTTGA
>BGPR01028133.1:0-20184 GCA_013235015.1 Araneus ventricosus | reverse complement strand
CAAAGCATCACCCCGGCCTGCCGTAGCATCCGGGTCAACATGAAAGACCGGCCGCCGCAACAGATAGTCAGGCACAGTTTGTTCCTGCATAATAGCCTCCATTACGAACGGCTCATGCAACAACTCCCCGTTTTACCTGGGCATGACCTGTCTTTGGAGTTTTGCCTAAGAGCCACGCCCACCATGGAGCGAGAACCAGCTTACTTATCTGGCAGTAACTCATCCGTGGGCTCCCGGTGCCCCCCGGTGGGTCTGGGACATTGGGACAAACTTGAGGATATGATAATAAAACAATTCACATCTAATCTTGGTAGATTAGATTTTTGTATCATGCTTGATGCAAAAATCTTTCGAAACGCTCTACAAAGCAGACCGATCGAACTAGAACTTTCAAATTTGGCAGGTAGATATTTCTTAGATAGTAGGCGCTCATTAAGAAAGAACTTTTCAAAATCTTAATAAAATTTTTAATTAGATAAAAATTATCGGAATTTTAACATTTCTTAAAAAAACTCCAGATCGTATTATGGCAAATGATCATTTTTAAAATTTTTAAAAAATTAGCTTTTTAGTGATACCAATTTTATTTCCGTGCAATTTTTTTATCAATTTTAGCAAATTTTCCAAAATTAGTTTAAATAAAATTTTGTAGCAATATCTTTCCTTTGTATAACCGTGCGCAACAAAATAGCAAGATTGTGAATAATCGATGTGAATATTTTAATAGCTCTCGTAAAAAATAAATTAGACTTTTCAGCGTATTTCTAACTAATGCTTTACATATTTCAAAACATTGGATATTTTTTGTCAAAATGATATTATTTTTGGGCTGGTATTGTTCACTTGATGTAAAAATCGTTGCGCACGGAGTACAACAGCTGATGAAGCTAAGCGAAGACAAGACAGAAAGTCGCCACATACCCCCGTGCCTGATGCCACTACGGCAACCGGACAGGTTCTATAGACATGGGACAAAGATTTCTCACCCAGGGACCGAGCCCCGGAACATTGAATTGCAAGCGCTATGCTTTGACAACTGCACTATCTGAACGCACGGCAAAGACAAGTCAGACGAATCAAGCCGAAAACATTATCATGCTACGATGTTTCAGACTAGAGGTTCGAATCCCCTTTATTTTATTATTTTTTTTCTTGAACAGTATGAACTTACTTTAATACAATTTTTCCTAATTCATCTTTTGGGGGCTCAGCTTCTGGTGGAGGCTTCCTGAACGTTCTTTTTGCAGGTGCTTTTTTCTCTTCTTCCTTAGGAGCTTCTTTTTTGTCCAGAGCACTTTTGGGAGCCTCTTTTGGCTCAGGTTCCTTTTTGGCGAGAAAACCTTTCTTTTCAGGTTCTTTTTTCTCTTCCGGAGCCTTAGGTTCAACTTTCGAAAGGCCTAACTTAGTGTCCTTCTTTTCAACACCGACTTTTTCGGCGGTTTTTGTTTCAATCTCTTTCTTTTGCGTTTCAAGTCTGGATGCTGCCACATCCTTCTTAGCAACTTCTTCTTTCCTGTCAATAGTTTTCTGAGTAACTTCTTTCTTTTCATCTAATTTCTTCAATCCCACTGCTTCCTTCTTTTCATCTAATTTCTTCAATCCCACTGCTTCCTTCTTTTCATCTAATTTCTTCAGTCCCACAGTTTCTTTCTTTTCGTCTTTAGTTTCTACTTTCTTTAATCCTACTGTTTCTTTCTGCTCTTCTTTCTTGTCTAAAGTCTTTTTAGCAAGTGTCTGTTCTTCCTTCTTTTCAAGTGTTTTCTTTGCTAGAGTTTGCTCTTCTTTTTTCTCCAGAGTTTTCTTTGCTAGAGTTTGCTCTTCCTTTTTCTCCAGAGTTTTCTTTGCTAAGGTTTGTTCTTCTTTCTTCTCTAATGTTTTCTTAGATAATGATGATTCTTCTTTCCTGTCTACAGTTTTTCTTGCTTCCTCTTCTTTCTTCTCCAAAGTTTTTCTCGTTGTTTCTTTCTGGTCCTCTTTCTTTTCTAGCGTCTTCTTGACTGTTTCTTCTTTTTTCTCCAAAGTTTTCTTTTCCTCCTTTTTCTCTAATGTCTTCTTTTCTTCTTTCTTTTCAAGAGTTTTCTTTTCCAACGTTTTCTTTTCAACTTTCTTTTCGTCTTTCTTCTCTAACTTTTTGACATCCTTTTTCTGTTCTACTTCTTCTTCTTCTGATTCTTCCTCTTCTTCAGATTCTTCCTTAGTATCTATAAAGTAAGTGCAATTGGATCAGTTTTTAAATAGCGTATAACAAAAATATCCTCATGATAATAATTTACATAAAATTGCTTGCTTCAAACCAAGAAATGTATACCGAAACTCTCAGAAACTACAATTTTTTTTTTCATGCATTATTTGTGTTCCAGATAAAAATGTTTTAATGTTTCAATTCTATCTTTTTTCATTTATAATTATAAATAGATATCTGTAACAAACATTCTTCAAGAGATATAATTAGATTAATAGAGATATAATATATATTAAAATCTAATTTGTTAAATTTTGTATTGAATGTAGAGTTCATTAATATACAATGAGTAGTTTTTTTCCAATGAGTTTTAACAAGAAAAATAGTTTTGTAAAATACAATTCCTACAGAAGAGGATTTGGGCAACAATAGAGTTTTACTAGAAGCGCATTTATTTTACTAGAATTTTTTTTTGTTAACTGCAATTACATACAAGTTAATCTTATTAAATTTATAATATTAATATCTTGACTTGAACTTTCACTCCCAAATTATTAGTTAGATTAACATTAAATTTTGAAACGATTTGACTGCTATTGGAAATGGACTTTAATCTTCAACCGCGATCATATTACGTGAACTATACTGGAGACACCAAAGTGAGTACGTTTGAATTTCCATAGAATTAAAATGCACCATAGCTGCCTACACTGCGAATTTTTTAATGGACAACAGAAGTACGCTTTGCCAGCAAGCCATAGAGATCTTCCTACTGTCTTCTGAGTGATTCATACATAAAATTCCTATTCCAGTTTAAGTAATTTCCTAAGGAGATTGGGCCTCGATATTTTGGGACAGATTCTTTGCTTTGAGATGGGAGGATCGTCAGTTCGAGAATATTAAACCTAGAATACACCACGCTAGCAGGCCTGGGGAACATTAAATTCCATAGGTCCTTCCGCTGAATTTGGAGGAGGGGTGCGGTGTCTATCGTCCTAGTCAACTGATTATGATTAAAAATTACAAGGTCTGCTCCAAAATAACCCTCTGGTAAATTTAAACAGGACCAATTAAATTAAACTCAGGCAATTAAGTTTTAATCACAAGCACATGCTGTCCTGAATATTCTTTAGTGGCAATGATAGATTATAAAGTGGCTTCCTAAGTAGGCAGAAGGAATGAAATATTGAATAAATAAGTCTTGAAAAAGTCCGCTAGATTGATGAAAATTCAATAGCTGTTACGAACCAAACACCCTGAACCTTAATTTATAATAAAAGAGTTGTTTCAAACAGAATTCCTCACCTTCCAAAGTCACCTTGATTGGTTCTGATGCTATGATACCCTTCTCGTTCTTAGCCTGTAGTTTGTAGAGACCTTTATCAGTCAATGCTGGCTTTTCGATCTCCAGCATGACTGCGTATTCTCCTTTGTCCACCTTCCTTATCTGAATTTTGTGCTTGGCATCCTGGCGAACCATGGTGTTCTCCTTGAACCACACGCACTCTGGCTGGGCGTTGGATCGAACGTGGCACTCAATGACCACCTTCTCTTCTTTTTCCCTGCGGATCACTTTGGGCTTCTCTCTAATCACGGGAGCCACTTTAAGAGAAAAAAATTTTTTAATGCATTGGAAAATCGAACAACGATTTTATTTCCTTAATATTTCCTATTATAAATATAAATCTAGTGTATAAATCTCCATTTTAATTTATTAATTATCAATTTTAAGGAACAGAAGAATACTCCGGAAAATAGGTAAATAAGTATTATTGGTACTAAACGGTAGTATCAAATTCGAAACTGATAATTAGTAACCGTTGTAAAATATAAAGATACTGAAGTGAGAGAGAAAACACCTACTAACGAACAGTAACCCTTGGAAAAAGTGCTCAATAAATTTGTGTAAAAAGTTCCTAATTGAAAGATATGATTTATAACATTAAGAAAAATAACAAACTGTTGCAAATGGCACATGGATTTATTTACTTTATGTAAATAATTGAAGAGTGATTATAACTTTTGGGCTAATTATTTTAGAAGGAAGATCGTAGCATAATTTTAGGAATGAATATAAACGATAATTCTTTTATTTTAAACAGAATCTATATTCAACGAATATATTAAGCATTTTAAAATCTGGCCATACCTTGTCTCAAAATTCTTTTCAGTGAGTTAATGTTATATTGACATACAAGATATTTTGATTATGATGCAATGATGTTTTGTGCAAAAAATTAAAGTATTCTTTTCAAAATTAGGGTATTTAATAAATATTTAACTTTTTTTAAAACTGTTGAGGTCATCCCCAGAGGCAAAGCTTTTTTCACAGTAGTTTTACGCTTGGTTTTTATATGTTTTGCGATCACGCATATATGGGAGAAAAACATTTCTCAACATTCTCCAAGGTCAAGAGATAGCACCAAAATAAGCAAAATAGTAAAAATAGAAATGATTTAAGTTTAATAAAAGAATTAATGGAGTCCACAAACATGTTTAAATTGGATGTATGCCAAAATGTTTTAAAATGAATTTATCTAATAAATATCCATAAATTTTCAGTCTAATTATTTTCAGATTGCTAATATTTCATATACACTTAACAGAAAATATTAATACTAATTAATTAAAGCATTTAAAAATACGTCCTTACATTCAATATTTAATGTAAGATTAGCGTTGCTTTCGCCAGCAACGTTCTTGACATTGCACTTGTACAATCCTGCGTCAGTTAGCTCTGGACTCTGGAAAAAGAATTTCAAAATTACAGAAGTGAAAAAAAATGCTTATAATACATAATTCAGGCAAAATAATTTTAGCGTATCATTTTACATTGAGATACTAAAAAACACAATAACTTGAATTCAGTAGGTCGGTAGAAATGCATCTGCTGTAGAATACAGTTCTATTTACCTTTAGTTCCAGTCTGATTGTGTAAACATCTTTCTCTTGTTTAACAGTCTGTACAATTCTATTCGTCTCTTTAATGACAACATTGTCCAAAAACCAAGTAATTGTCGGTTTGGGATTAGCTTTGACTTTGCATTCCATAATAATCCTCTTGCCATCGTCTTCAGAAATTATCTTTGGTTTCTCAACAAAAGTTGGGGCATCACCTTCAATGCGATCACCTAAATATAGAAAAATCAAGAAAAATTAATTTATATTAATGAACGAATAATTAAACTTGCTAAGTCTTGGATTATTTCTCAGAATTATTTTTTATATTAATTAGTATTTGAGGCTTAATTCTTAATTGCTTAAACCTTAAATAATATTTTAACAAACGAAATTAATTACTTTTATTTCCAGACAGATTTATTTCATATAATATCTTCGTGATTCTATTATCGATATAAATTTTCTTTCATTATTTTTAATTATTTATCATTTTGATACATTTACATTACTATTTTATAGATTTTTACTTTTGATTGATAGAAAAATAATGTGGGAAAAAAGCAACTAAGTATATAATTTTTGTATCTGCAGCACATAGTTACATTTGTGAATATACTTATATCATGCAATTACAATGTATAAAATTTCTTTAACTGGTTTGAAACACAAATTTCTAAATTAAGTTAGATACATAATTTTCTTTACACGTATATACAATCTAAATTTATGTTTCAAAAATGAAACAAATTCCAGTTAATATAATCTAAAGCTTTCTAGCTACAAAGCTTAAAATAACTTGCCTTCAATATTTAGATTGAGATTGGCATTGATTTCTCCTTCATCATTTTGTATATTGCATTTGTAAACTCCACCGTCTTTGGATGAAGGATCCTATAAAAGAAAAATTATTATTATAGCCGATTATTAATTATTAAAAATTATAAATTTGTTGATGTTTTGATAAGCCCAAAAAGAATTGGAGAAATCAGACATAACGTAAAACTTATTTGAATGTCAATAATAAACAGGAAAAATTCACAAGTGAAAATTTATTGTCCTTGAATTGAAAGCTAGAACTGAACAAGTTGGATTAATGACAAAGAAATTATTTGTCTAAAACATTTTAACTCAAGTTCTAAAGAAAAATTTCAATGTACAGATTAATTGTCTTATAAGACTTATGACTGCTATTTAATATCATATAAAACTTCAATCTGGATTATTAATGATAATCATACTTTCCTCTTCTTGGATACAATGAAGGCCATTTACATTAAAATTATTATGTGCGTGCGTGTGTGTGTTCTTGGATACAATGCAGGCCATTAACATTAAAATTATTATGTGCGTGCGTGTGTGTGTGTGCGTGCTTGTGTGTGTGTGTGTTTATTTTAAACTCATATTTGTTAAGTGTTCTTGAATAAAAAAATACTACAAAAGCTGAAGCACAAATGTTTCAATATGGACGCCTAACTTTGCTTTCTATCTCCTAGCGGCTTTATTCACCCAAGAGCAGAAATCATTATTTGGGCTGACGTTTAGATAGGAATACTTGAAAGGTAATGATGCGGACAGAAAAATAAGATGTGGTGGTTCTTATCGCGCTTAGATTAGAATCCATATATTCCATGTGTCCATATGTTTTGACAAAGTCCAAGAATAATAAGGATTTGTTTCTGAAAAGAAGGATATTGATCTTATCTTCATGCCTTGCCCTTTGATGCATAGTAGCTAGCATAACTATTTTTTTGTCTTTAAGGCCAAACATATGTGTGAGCAAAAATATATATATTTATTGAGCTGTATGAAGTTCTAAACATAATTTCTTTAGAATAAAGGAAATTTTCTAACATTTTGCTATCTTAAGATACCAACATCAAGCATTTCTTCTAAGGTTCAGAGGAAAAAAACCCAGACTTTTTTCAAAAAGGGCTTTTCCTCGTGTTTTCCTTCCAGAAAGCAACTCTGTTATGAATCAATTACAAATAATTAAAGTAATTTTCAGATTAAGAAAATGATATCTTTAAAAAATATCATATTTCATTTATAAACTAATTCTTCAATGGAATATTCAATACTAGGAACAAACTAAATTCGTGTATTTTTGGTATTTACGTTTCATCAAAATAAATGGAAAAAGGAGACATTCTGTCATGCCAATAACCTCCACGTAACTGTTCCGGCTGTCAGCCGAATGAGATGAAGTGAAGAGTAGAAGAACAGTTGCGCGAGAGCGAGGTGGTAGACGATATTAATGGCATTGCGTTTCTGCATAGAGTGTGCACATTTTTGTAAGAGTTCTCGAGGTGAACTTCGAGTTAGTAATTATGAGTAATCTTGAAAGTGAATCGTAATTGTACATATATATATATATAATCGTATATAGTAGAATTAATAAATTAGTGTGAAAAAAAGTGAATTTATTGAAGACTGGAGTACACAATTATTACACATTCCATATGACTGATTAAATTATTTCGTTGCAAAACGAAAAAAAAGTTAATTACATACATGATGTGTGTGGAAAGCATCTACTCACTCTTATTTCAAGGGCAACTTTATACTCGTGGCCTCTGAGCTCCACCACAGAGCTCTTGAAACGGTTCGTCTCCTGTACAGCCTTAGTTCCCTGATACCAAGTGACTCTGAGAGCGGACTTGGACTTCACGTGGCATTCCATCAAAATAAGCTTTCCATTTTCTTTCGGAATGATCTTTGGCTTTTGTGTGAAAGTTGGACCCTCTTCGGCTCCTGAAAAAACATACAATTTCATGAATATTGAGTAAATGCTTTTCTGTCTGCATATAAATAAAATTTTTCAAGCTCTAGGGTTTTTGAACTAAAAGAATAAAACAAATATTTCACAGCTTAACTCGGAAATTGAAATCAGAAACTTACGAAAAAATATAAATTGAAATTCAGTGGAATCTCCTTATTCGACATTCTATTTTAAGGTATATCAGAATGAATTCTGAATTAATTAAATAGCGTGAATCGGAAATTTTTTTATTACTGCGTATAAATCGGTACCGTGAGGCCAATTGCTCGGTGGATGTAGTATGTTTCGGTATCGGTACCGTGAGGACGATTGCTCGGTGGATGTATGTTTCGGTATCGGTACCCTGGGGACGATTGCTTGGATATATGTTTCGTTAACGGTACCGTGAGGCCGATCGCTCGGTGGATGTAGGTTTCTGTATTTGTCAAAGACATATGGACACATGATACCTGGACGGTTGTACAGTAGTGTTGTAGGAGAATTCAACCTGATTAGCTCGTTATGGAAGTGAATATCAATGCCAAGTCATTGTCAATCTTTCATTATTTTGCCGACTACAATTTTCTGTTTAAATCAGTCGCGGTTTAATTTGTGTTTTCCTATACTTGTTCCTTCATCAATATTAACAAAATTACAACTAGGCGCCGAACTGGCTAAACACTGAAACCATTAAAACGACCGCCATCTTGAAACGGAATCAAAAAATAAAATTACTTATATATACGTCTTTTTAATGTCTTCAAGAAGTATTCATCCCAGATTCGAAGAAAATCGGACAACGTGTTTGGTTGTGACTAAGAAACAAATACTCAGACAAACAGCCGAAATGCCAAAAGGTATCGCTTCTCTCGGTCAATTAAATCAATTAAGAGGGTGTTTCTTAGTGTTCTCGAGATTAACTTATCAATCAATTAATTTCTCTATAAAGTTTAGAGCATGTAGGTTGCAAAAGGAAGTGACTGCTCGATGTTATTAGTAATTACCTTGTAAATTGAGAGCAATATTGGCATTGCTCTCTCCAAGCTCATTAACAGCATTACATCTGTAAGTACCACCATCTTCTGGAGAAGGATCCTGTTAAAAAAATACAAGATTTCCATTAAGAAAAGGATAAATTCATTTAACATACTGCAAATACGCATAGAGAAACAAGATTATATAAATTACCTGCTTTGAAAGTAAGAAATTATCCGTTGAAAGTAAGTAAAATCTGCATATGTTTTTGAACACATTATCCTTTCCTTAAGTCTGGTTGAATGTATATCATTCATTTGGTACAAGAAAGAATTTTCTATAACACTGTTTAAAAATTTAAATGTTATTATTTCTACTAAGTACCTTGATAATATTCAGCATCCTAGTTTATATTGTCCGTGACAGATGATATCTCTACTATATTAAGCACGTCAAATTCAAAAGTGAAACACAGATTAAGCAAATAAGTCCCGAGTTAAAAATGGACGCTACCATTTTTACTCGAGAAAGCTACCACAAAAGCTACCATTTTTACAAAAATGTCTGTTTATTTTCTAAAGTACTGTATAAAACAGAAGAAGTGCATCGATGAAATCATTTTTTCTTGTGACATTTAGTATCCTTACTCTTACTTATTTGGGGGGAGGAGAGATCAAGCTCTTTATTATAACTTTCAAAATTGATTGATGTTGAATATCAATAAATCAGATAAAAGTGCACAAAGCATAACAAATAATCCAATCTTTCTTTCTTGTTTTGCAAAAATGAAGTATTTCCATATGGGCGCACAAAGCGGGGTATTGCAAGCATTGTTTGAATGGGGGGAGAGTTATCAAAATATCAGCTACATTTGATGTAGCGTCAGTGCCCAGAGTCAGTGCATGGACATAATGCTATCACTGGCAAAAGTTGCATTTCTTAAACAATATTAAGTACGTTTATATATTCTAAAAAATCGGGCTTCAGCTAGATAATTCTTACTAAATCTTTTCTTTCATGCAGTTACACATTGGGTGGGATTCACTACAGAGGTATTCGATGTGGACCGCGAGTCTCGCAATATTAATCTAGATAATCATAGTTATTGATTAATTATCTTAATCAGTTTCATTTCTTTCGAATATATATTTTGAAATTTAATTAAAAATATTGAAATCGAACAAGAAAGGAAAAATAACTTACAAGAATTTCCAGAGTTAATATATATGTGTCTTTCGAAGTCTCTTTCTTCTTCATTTTGTGCCTTGGTCCCTCCTTCACTTCCTTGGTTCCCAAGAACCATATAATTTTGGGGAATGGGTGGGCTTCCAGGACCACCTCTAGACATAATGAATCCCCTTCCTGTTTAATGGCGGGTTTCTTCGGAAACCTTGGAGCTTTGCCTCCAGGAATTCTACAGTAATCAAAAATAAAGGCTGAATCATGTAAATTAACTTACGGGAAGAAAGAATAGGCCATTAAATGCATCTGAATAGAGGATGTATATCACTTCGTTCATGCCAGATTACTTTCATCAACATTAAATGATATACACTACAAGCTAGAGAGTAGAAATGCATAATTTATTAAAAATAAATGTTTAAAAAATAAATAAATGCAAATATAATAAAAAAATGGAGCTTTGTCCCGGGAATCCTTCACTAATTAAGACTAAATAATGTAACTTAACTTATGGAAAGAAAAAATAAACCATTAAATGCAGCTGAATACACTATGCATATCACTTCGTTCATTCCGTATCATTTTTATCAACAATACATGATATGAATTACAAGACAAATAGCAGGAATGCATCATGTATTAAAAATAGATGTTTCATTTTAAGAATTAATTGCTTTGTATTGCTAATAAATATTAATTTCCTTAAATTATAAAAAATCGTAATTATTAGGCAGTGTATTGAAGTGGGTAACAAAGTTTATACTCACTTTTTACTTGCATCGGCTGCAAAAGACAAAAACAAATATTAAAAAATTATCATAAATTCATAACATGAATAATGATTTTTAAAAAAATTTTTTGTTTATACTTTTGATCAAATGAAATTTTTCAAGCAAATACTCAAAGCAACTTTGTTCATGGAAAATAGACGTTTAGACATCTTTCTCGGAAGGTTTATTAATTTATTATTTAATTTTATTATTATTATTTGCCTCTATATGAAAGAAGTTGAACAGAATAATTTAATTTAAATGTAAATAAAATATTACATCTCATTTAATTCTGGTAAACAAAAAAAATGTGCGTTAAGCAATTTTTTACGTAAAAGAAATTTTGATAAGCCATTATTAAATAATATCCTATTTATTCAAAGCGATAGGACACTGACTTCACGTGCATTGAGATATCGTATTATGCATTTTATTTACGAATCGTTCTCCCTATGAAACAATTTTGAAAGAAATTACTTTTGTTTTTTTGACATTGCTGAAATTTTTACCATTCTTCCTCTCTACAAAGGACAAACAAATTAATATTTATGATTGATTATTAATTATACAATAAATAATATATATAGAAATATATTAGTGATATACTAGGGTGTTTCAAAAGGAAAGGTAACAAGCTCTCTGACGGGTGCACGAAGTCTTCGTGCGAATTAAATTCGCTGTCTCGAGAACTGAGACGATCACAGCATTCGAATGCTGCCGAAACATGGAGCTAGTTGAGGGGTAGCAGTTAGAAGATGGAGGCATTAACGGAAACATGGTCAGCGATTGAAGTAGGATAACGTCTAAAGAAAACGCTCCTTGCTGAAATTCCGGCAACTGGTGGAAGTGTATAGAACGAGAGTAATATCACGAAAACAATTGATGTTTTGGTATAGAGAATTGTGTATAGGCAGAACAGACTTGCGAGACGAACAAAGATGAGGACTGTCAATCACGTCCACCATAGAGTCATTGAAGCATCCTCCTTAAAGACCGGACCTCGCATCGTGTTAGATTGCAAAAATTGCATCGACATCTTTTTTCGGTTTTGTCAGTATTTTTAATTAATTTAATTCTTCGCCACTAAAGTTTCTTTCTTCTCTTGTGGCATCTTTGAAAATTTTTGAATTTCAAACGATAATTTTAACCGTTTCTTTAAATATCTAAATTTTTCTTAATTATTTACTTTGTTTTCGATTTAAATATTATTTGTCTTAACTTTTATTGTTGTTTCCATTAAGGTTTCAACTTTATTAATTTTTAAATTCAAATTTTGCAACGGGATTATTTCTTCGCCATCTTGTTTTCGCGTAAGAATTTGCGTAATCAGGTTTTGGGCGTCTGAATCTGGAATCGTTTTCCGTTATGATTTGAATTTTCTTTTGTTGTGCTTCTCTGAACGAGTGAGGTGTATTTGCAGCTGCGGGTCCCAGGGCCTTTTTTAGGCTTCTGGGGGCCTTTACGCCTTCAGGGAGCTTGTTTTTTTTTATATATTTTTTTCCGTTGAATTTTAAGATGAAAGTGTTCTATTCTACTACAAGTTTTTTGGTGTGGTGATGTGATGTTGGAATCTGCAAATTTGAAATCTTCTAGATTCTGCGAGTTTAAAATCTTCAAGCTGTGAATGGTATCATCTAAAAAAAAGTTTTATCTTTTCATCTTCATTCATGTGTGAAATGGAGGAAATTGTGACAGCTTTTGGTGCTAAAATTTTCGATATACAAATCAGTAGCTAGAGTGCACTGAATATTCAAGCCCTGCACTAGAAATGATCAGGGTGCAAATTCTTCAATAGCCTGCTCTGCAAAAATTATTTTAGTTAACAGTGTGTTGATGGAAATGTGCAAGGAAACTTGTTAGTGTACCAATAATGCGACTGAATTACCTCCGTGCTGATGACATAATTTTTGCTATTGCCAATTCTCCGAATTTTTCATACAACGCGTATTTTGGTAATTTTTTCACAAGCAAACAAAGACTGAGATGTGCTTTGTAAATATACCACCATTATTTTTCTGCAGAATCAAGATGTTCCTTAAATTTGTTGTTTCTACATAGTATCCTCATTACTATATATTTTTTTAAGCCTGCAGCGTTTTGTAATATGTGTAGCTACATATTTTTATTTTGGTTATTACACTTTCTAAATATGTGCATCATCTTGTATATGTATAACTTGTGGCAGTGATCAAAGTGATTTAATTTAAACTATTCTAAAATAAAAAAGATTTAAATTCATAGATTTTGATTCTGTTTTAATATCTCTAATTTTTTTTTACAACTAGCATTGTACTACCACTATATGCAAATTGACTTTTAATAGTAGCTAGGTTTTTCAGGTCTGAAAAGGTAGGTGAATTATTTCATTATAGCTTGAATTGCTTATTATCGTGTTATTTTTTTCAGTACCCAAAATTGATCTGATAATTGATATCCATATCTATATATATATATTAATTTAAATTTTAACATTGGGTACCAGTTTTGTTTTAACGTTTTTATAATAATCCTAGCTATCCCATCCAATACATCGAATGATTTTTATCTATTTAGACCTTTGAAACGCTTGTAAAGTCGGCATTTCTTAACCAATGCCGGTGTTCAGCGAGCTGTGTTGACATGGCTCCACGATCCTGACACTGATTTCTTTCTATGCCGGTTTCAATACGTTGGTGTGGTGATGGAACAAATGCTTCGACAATCATTGTGACTATGTGGAGAAGTAATACGTGCCACCGCCTTACTGCGTAATACATATCTTTGAATGCGTGAATAAATTTTTTCTCTCAAAGTACTTGAGACCTTTCTTTTTGAACTTCCCAAGTATATATATAAAAAAATGTTAGTGAGCCTATGTAAATACCTTCGAAATTCAAATTTATGGTAGCGGATCCGTCTCCAACTGAATTTTTAGCCACCACTTTGTATTCTCCTCCATCTTCGGAGCCCACTGAAGCTATTTCCAATGACACTAAGTACCCTGTGGCCACTTGCTTCAGTATATATTTGTAACGACCACCTTCGTTGATGGCCTTGCCATTGTGGAACCTGTAGAAATAAATAAAATCAGTTTTTAAAACACAATTTTATCAGCATTCTATAAGGTTTTTCCCTCAATTTTATTAGCATTCTATCAAGATGTTTTTCATTTTATTTATTTTCTAATTTAGCAGTTGCATTGAGTAAACGAAGATTCAAAATGAATGCCCAAAACTCACCATTGTAACGTAGGTTTAGGGTCTGCAGTAAGATTACATTCAAATATAATACTTTTGAAATCTGGGCTTTGTTTTATTACAGGCTTTCCTGTGAAGACTGGTTTGCCTTCTTCTTCCTCCTCTTCTTCGGCTGCAAATATAAACAATGTTAATCAATGATGTAAATGAGTAGTCAAAATAGATATTCATGTTCATAGATATATTCATGCTTCACATAAATAAAAATAATGGATACTCGATTTATTGTTAGAATAAATCGTCAACAACGCGTTTATAATATGCATGCATATTTGGCCTATCATTTCTGATATTTACTTATTTATATTAAGAATAAACTCATTGTGATTTCGGTTTTTCATACTGAGTAACTATATGATACTAGTAACTGATGCTACATATAAAATTAAGCTCAAAGTATTTGCGTCATATCGAAATGTTTGGTGGTTAATTTGAATTATTAATTCTAAATTATCTACATTTATTTTTTTTGTAAAATGTTTATTTAAAAACTCGATTTAAAGCAAATATGCGAATTATCTTTTATCTCTATAAGTTTTGCTTCGAACTGGAAAAGCATGATTACTGCAGTGAAACTTATGGAGGGCGGTATTTTTCCTAACATTTTTTGCAGTTTCAAAGAAATTTTCAGAAAGAGAGGGCTTTTCATTATTTTTTTTATTTCAATGAAGTTAAAAGTTTTTATTGAACTTCTAATAACTGATTTCACTGAAAACGAAACAAAATAACAATTCCACGTTAGACGAATCAAAATAGCTAGACATATGACATGCTGCTAGAAAAAATCAGGGCTTACTATCGAAGTTCAAGTTGATTGTCGCACTGCTTTCTCCAAAATTATTCTTTGCGGTTACTTTGTACTTTCCACCATCTTCTTCATCGACATCTTCTATCACCAGTGCGCAGTGATAGGAATTGCCTTTTTTATCACATTTAATCTGAATGAAAAATGAAATTTAATTATTCAAAATCGATACATATACTACATTTGTCAATAAAATCTAGAAATACTTTTTTATGCTGACTTTCACACATACTGAGTCAGTAAAAGAAAAAAAAATCGAAATTTATTTCAGATAAAGTTACAAGTCTTTGAATTTCAAGCCTTTTCACTCCAGGTATTGCAAGGAAGGCGTGGAGTCATTTCCTAACACGGAACAAACAGTCAAAAACCGAAACTCTTCCTACTGATTCGGGGCGTCTTGTCACTCAATCTTTTCTAAAGCTGCCAGATTATCTGCAATTCAACCAGGGGCTCTTGAAATATTTGAAAATGGAAATCATACAGAGTCTTATGGTCACTTTACCCTGCTTTATGTATGTTATTTAGGATTTCATTGTAATAAAGAAAATGGAATCCCATATATGGCAGAAATTATATGTCTAAAAGACAACAATATTGACCTTCAATTATTCGTTGAAAAAGAATGACCACATTCTATACAAGGTACCCACTTAAATAAGGGTCACCTCCCCCCTTTAACTTCAGAACGACGGCAGCTTTAGTCATGAAAGTAGTGTCTAGGTATAGTAAAACGTCTACGTGCTATACGATGAGACAACTTACAACGCCACCTGGTGGCAAACTTCGGAATTAGCGTTCCAATCTCGAAAACGGTACAAAATAGAGGGAAAATGTCAATCATAAAGTTGTAGAGCGTTATCGATTTAATACACAAAGACACCTTGTACACATTAATACGAAGAACAGAACGCTTAAAATGCACATTTGTTTTTTCGCATTTTCCAAAATTGTGACATCACAAGACATGAACCAAAGGAGAAAAGGTTATTTTTAAGCAAATTACCCCATTATACGTTTCCTGTGGGAATAACTCAAACAGCGGGTGTATGGACCTTTCCGACAACATTTCAGGACTTTCGATGACGTATTACTGTTGCTTGTGCTAGCGCGCCACCTATATGCTAAAACGTGTGCAAAGTGAAATTCAAACAATGGCTCAAATCTGTATTGTATATGACGGAGAGTACTTTGAACACCGGGAATAAAGGCATATTTTTGGATAACTAATTGTTTTTTCTCTTTTTACCATTTTGTGACGTCACAGTTACGGAAATCACAAACAATAAAATTTGCAATTTAAGCATTCTGTTCTTAATATTAATATGCACAAGGTGTCTTTTTGTACTAAATCGAAAACGCTCTAAAACTTTGTAGTTGACAGTTTCCCTCTATTTTGTACCGTTTTGGAGATAGGAACGCTAATTCCGAAGTTTGCCACCAGGTAGCATTGTAAGTTGTCTCATCGCATAGCGCATAGACGTTTTAGTATACCTAGACACTACTTTCATAACTAACGCTGCCGTCGTTCTGAAGTTAAAGGGGAGTGGCCCTTATATAAGTGGGAACCCTGTATATAGTGTAACCTTGAAAGGAGATTCATCAGAAACTATGTGTTAAAAATTTTATAGCATGAATTATTTACTTACATGTAAAAATAGGGTAATATGGGACAGATTTTCAAAACTTATTGTATGCAAAGGAATACAAAATGAATGGAATTTTTATATGGTTGCGTTGCAATGTGTTAGAGTATCGGCGTAGCACTTTTATATTAAAGTAAGTTACCTGGAATCGGTCTTTGCTTTCGACCGGTTTGTCGTCCCTGAACCAAGCGATGGTCGGGGCTGGATTGGCTGCAATGATGCACTCGAAATATAGTCGGTCCTCGTCCTCATCCTGCCGGATAGCCGGCTTCTTCTCGAACACGGGGGCCTTCTGGTCCCTGAAACATACACAAACATTCAACATTCTGATTCCACACAACATCAACAATTGAAAATATTTCGAAAGAAATTAACTTCAAAATTCACTAAAATTTTTTTTTAAACATGTGGCCCCAAAAGCACGTGCATTAGCAAAAGCATTTAGTTTTATTTTGTGTGTTATTGTTTAGTTTCTTACGAAATGCACAAAAATTTTGGATGATGTAGGGTGCATGGTGATTTTCAATCACTAGCAATCTTTTTAAAACAAGGCTATGCGATTTTTGTTCATAATCGTATAATTCAGGAGTGAACAAGATTAAATTTCAGAGAAAAAGATGCACAAGTTAATTTTAGAAAAACAACACCGTTCAATGAATCGTATCTGTTAAATGTAGAATAGTCGCAGAGTGGTTTTAAGTATAACATATTACTTAATATAAGGACTTAAAAATGTTTATATATTTTGGTAATCAGTTGTATAAAAATATAGCTAATTGCAATAATATTAAAAGCACATTCGTTAGACGTGTCATCTGGTTATAAAAATCAGAAGAGCTCCCTTATAACCAGTAATTCGCATAATGAGCGAAACAAATTGTAAGAAAGTGTCTCGCTTAACGAGAGACAATCTTAAATCTTACTCTTTGATAGTTTTGGAAATATCACTTCCACATCATTCCCTGCCTCAAGCAGATCGAAAATGTGTTGGAAGAGGTTCCAAGAGAATCCTCACTTCTTCGTGAAAGAAGCTTTGGCCAGAAAACGTTGTCGAAAATTTGAGTTTAAGGGGTTGAGACAGTATCTGTAGTCGACAAGATTGTGTCTTTGGTCAGGATCATGCGACTAGAAGTGGATAAGAATGATATCGATGAGATTGTAGAAGAGCATAGCCAAGAGCTGACCACCAAAAAGCTTATGGAATTACATTGCGTTTCACAGTAAGAAGTTGTGGAGGAGGGTTTGTCAGAGGAGGAAAAGGTAGCAGCAAAGCAACAATCTCCTGGCGCAATAAGAAAAATAATGAAGGCATGGGAAACTGTTGCATCGTACATTGAAAAGCATCACCCTACCAAGGCAGTGGCTATGCCCGCTACAAATTTATTGTATGATAATCTTGTGTCGCACTTTCGGCAAATTTTGAAGCGTCGGCAAAAAGAAATGTCTCTAGACAGCTTTCTAGTAAAAAAAGAATTAAATATATATATCAAAAACCATTAACTAATTATTTCAATTTTTTCCCCTGAAAATAGACTTCGCATTCCAGGTTGGTTCATTCCGTAATAGATGAAGAGATAAAGATGATTCACGCTCCTTAACAATGCTATATATAAATTTTCTTTGAATACGTTATCCATAAAATGTTTTGAGTATCTTTTCTGCATGGACCGCATTATCGTATTTTACATTAATTTATATGTGGAAAAATGGTTTCGCTTAACCCCTTAAAGGTTGCAGTTTTCTCTGCTATCTGATAACATGACCCCTACTGTTTCGGAAGAGGGCTGTCGTTTCCAATCATCTAAGAATGCATAGAATACTTGAGATGCGTATGGATACTACGGAATTTGTGTTAAATTATAAAGCTAATTTTGATTAAATTTTAGTTTATAAGCATAAAAATGAGATAATTCGATGCATGTCAATATGACGGGCGCGAGACTTAAGGGGTTAACGAATGCTACGCATTACGAGTAAGATTCTGGAATGAATTATACTCGTTAAGCGAGGTTCCACTGTAATGCCAGTTTGCAAGCATGTCTGTGGGTTTCTGCCTTTTATCATTGTATTGAGTTGCACAACATGCAAAATACTAAAATATAAATCACTAAACTATAACTGAAACGTAGTATTGTGATATGTGAGATTTTTCTATAAATAGAAGATGAACAGACATCCGCCGAAAATTTTATTAAGAACTTTCATATTTCACAGATATAATAAATAGCGCGAGAAATATCCGTACACACTGCCCTGTTTATTTGATAAGATATTTTCAATACGTAGAGGGACGAGACTCATGTTTATATGGAATGCCGCTGTTGAAGAATTAATTCTATTTCAGGGACCATTTTTATTATATGGCTAAGTTCCACGATACAGTACATTAAAAGGTACAAATCGCAAGACAGAGAACAACAACACAACACAAGTACACAGAAGAAGAAGAAGAGAGAGAGAGGCATCATGGGAAAAACCCAGATGGCTCTAATAGCGTCACCTACCATAAAAAGGAGAAGGCAGTGAATTGTAACCGCTACAAATATAATTATTAAGCTTTAAATATAAAACGACTTACAGTAACTATATTTACTATCTGATTTGGCTTTTCACCATTCAAACTAAAAGTTTAATTTTTATATCTATCATCTATCGAGATTTATCAAAACAGGAAATATACAACGAAATTTACAAAATCAAGTATTAATCATAACAGAAAAACGATAATTTTTAATGTGGACTTGAGATTCTAGAAATGTAACAAATGTTTAGTATAATTATTTATTGAAATATTTGACGGAATTTCGAATATGATGGAAATTGATAAAATATAACTTGTAAACAATGAAAAATAATTGTGTAAACATTATTTTAAAATCAATACCGAATTTAAAAATTTCTTCTCACTTAAAAATTATTTTCTTTTTTAAAAATCGTGAATAAAAGATTACCCATTTAAAACTTCAACTTAAAACAGCGATTCTCAACATATGGGGGCGTTATAATGCTACATGGGGGGGCGAGCATATCGAAAAGAAAATATCATTATAAAAATTGATTAATTTACTGAAAGGAAAGTAAAAAAAATACATTCTGGCATGATAAAAATAAAATACACATTTGCACTGATATAACGCACTTATAGATAGGATTGTATCAGTACTGCACAATGAATTATTATTGTTTACATTGTTATTGTATGAGATAGGGGCGCGATGAAAATTATGATTGAAAATTGGGTCGCAAATACTGAAAGGTTGAGAAAAACTGACTTAAAAGAAATATGCAGAAAGAAACTGATTAATCAGTATTATGTATAGCATATAAAGCGTTATCTGTTCTTTAATTTTTATTAAGAGAACTTTAAGCATAAAAGTTGTTTCTAAAATCTTAATAAAATAAATTAAATCTTGAATGAATAATTTATGAGAAGTTATTGATATATAATTAATAACTCACAGAAAAAATACTGACATATTTGGGAAATCATAAATAATGAGAAAAAGTTTCTTCAAAATACAGAAATTCAAAGCAAATTTTGTTTCTGCAAAATTTATTTTTTTTATTTCTATACGTCCACGTCGAAATATAAGCCTATTTCTTCCTTTGAATACCTCATCATGTTACATTCTTATTTACTTTTATTTTACATCATGTTACATTCTTATTTACTTTTATTTTACATCATGTTACATTCTTATTTACTTTTATTTTACATCATGTTACATTCTT
>BGPR01028132.1:0-10233 GCA_013235015.1 Araneus ventricosus | reverse complement strand
TTTTTTTAGGTAAGAAATTCGTCATCGATATAAATGAAATGATCATCCATTCATTATTTCAAAGAACAATATTTAATACCATTTTTCTGATTTTTAATTTACTTTCCCTTCTTTCTGATTTTTAAGAACCTTTCCTTCCTTCAATACAAAAATAAATAAAAATAAAAATGAAATTGACAATTTTAAAAGAGTCCGTGTGATTGTTTATAATATTTTTATGTATGCTTATTGTTTTCACTTAACTACCTACTTGCCTACTTTTGCCGATGACTTTAAAAAAGTGCTATTGGAGGAGAGAAAAAAAAACACAAAAGTTTAAACTTGCCCACAAATTTTGTTTCCGAGAATACGAGAGTAATTAATTATCGATACATTTATCCCTGAATCTGATCACTAATGAAATCAATAAACTGCATCAGTCAGTTTTCTGTTTTCTTTCTCCTCTTTATATGCATTCTTCTCACTGAATAATTTTAATTGCCATTTTCTTATGCTGCATCTAGTAGAAGTCGACCCTTTCTTTCTAAGGCCATGGAAGTATCCTAACCATATCATTCATCAATTTTTAAATGGCTATAGAAGCTATTTTACCACCTCTGATTAGAACTACTGTCTCGTAATAACTTCAGAAACCGAAAGAAATATTAATAAACACTTTGATAACGTGGTTTTAGCAATAAAGTTATCTATCGATTAATTTTTATTAATGTTTTGAGATAGTGAAGTGCTAACATCTAACGCTGAAAAGTAAGTTGGAGTAAGCTCTTGCCCAATTTTTCGATGAACCAAACATTTAGTTCCCTCTTTATATTTTCACGTACTCCTTGATTAATCTTCATATTTTCGCTTACCCCTTGATTAATCTTCATATTTTCGCGTACCCCTTGATTAATCTTCATATTTTCGCTTACCCCTTGATTAATCTTTATATTTTCGTGTACGCCTTGATTAATCTTCATATTTTTGCGTACCCTTGATTAATCTTTATATTTTCGCTTACCCCTTGATTAATCTTCCTCCCCCCCCCCCACACCACCAACCATCCGTGTATGCAAAGTTTTTATCAATAATATTAAGGGCTTAGATCAGCTTAAGGGTCAAATGACTCGAATTAATAACATTTGCAGGACTTATTTGTTATTTTACATTTTATCGCATTTTTACAATAGTATTAGTTCAAAGCCAACACAAATAAAACCCGTATTGTAATAATTTCGCATTACTTATAAGGTTGGCTTAAAATTACACTCTGTAATAATCAACTTTGCAAGTGGTATAGTTATTAAATAGCAAGTATTAACTTAGGGGAATAAAATTCTGTAACTTTTTTAATTCCTTATATTTTCTAGTTTCCGCCATTACCAACTTTGATTTCGCGTACCCCCAATGGTACGCGTACCACAGGTTGGGAACCTCTGATCTAAATGTTTAAATTTCTTATCTCAAATCATAATTTGATCATAATTAATTGATCAAATTAATTTTATGTCATAAGCTAGCTTCTTTCCTTTCTTAAATCAATCTCAATCTAATCTTAAAGGGTTGATGAGAAATGCACGAATCATTGCACTTTTGATGTATGCAATGTGAATAACTAAGTATTAATTAGTTTAGTTACTTTGACGCCCGTAGCATGGAACAATATTTTTCATAACTTTAACTCTGTAAATGACAAAATTTAAATTATTGTTTATTCCCCAGCAACCCTATCATAACTAGGTGAAATGGGAATGTTTTGAGACGTGCTCGCTTGGAAAAAGTAGCGCATGTGTTGTGCATCTTCCTGAAGGTCGTTTAGTCTAACCCAAATCATAAAATAATGTGAACCAGTAGAAAATAATGTTAAAATATATTTATATGTAAATGTGCTAAACCATTGTAGTAATGGAGACAATTCATGCTCATGTAATTTACCTCAAACACATCGCGGCAATGTAATTTTGGAATCCATTGTGTATCTTGGAGTTGATGCTTGTAGCATTGCATCATACTAGTGCATAAAAAAGCATGCAGTTTTGTAACAAATGACATGCGTCGCTGCATTTAGCATGTGACAGTGGCATCACGTGAATTGATTGTATTGAAGTTATATTCAGAAGATAATTGCATGATTTTTTTTCAACTTGCAAATGGTTTGAGCTAAATTGCATGTAATTTCTCCAAAACACGTCTTATAACAGAGACTATGTAAAAACTTAACTGAATGCCTTACCATTCGAATCGTAATAATATTTTGTTCAGTGGTGAAAAAAGACACTGATATATTGATATTAAATTCTTCTTTTGAGAATCAGACCAATAAACCGATACCCTTGTTTAGAAGATATATTTATTTTTTACTGTACTTCCTATTCACGTACTGACGTTCCGCAGAGTTTGTGAAAACATATGAGAGAATGTGAAAATATTTTCTTTAAGATGCAATACATCTAGATTCTTTTATTTTTTGTGCAATCTATTTAGTGATACTTTTCAGATACATAACACTGTGTTTCGCATGTATTGGAAAACAGTCCATTAAATTAAAAGATGTCTATTGATGTTTCAGACACGTATAAAGTTTCCTTCGCTTAAAAATTGACATGAATTTTCACCTTTATTGAATAAATTTCATTAAAATTTGCTTTTTAAAATGTGACAGTAGCAGATATAGTAATGTTGAATTGTCAAGTATTTATTCCAAGTTTTAGCAAATTGAATGTTTAAGAAATATTTTGTATTTTTTTTTCTGAAGTTCATATATAAGAAAAGTGTTATTTTCTCAAGTATAAATTCGTTTTTCTTAAAAAAAAATATTGGAAATAGTTTTCGTCTCATATTTAGATTGATTTTTCGAAAGAAAAACTGACCTGTTTTTGTGTATTTCTTTCTTCCTTTCTTTATCAAGTATTAATGTCATTTGTGATTTTTTTTTAGGATTATTCGTAAAAATACTCATCTTAATTCATTTATTCTTTAGAATTCATTAATTCAGAATTCTTTATTACATTTATGAGATAATTAATTTCAAATCGTAGCATATTTTTGAATTATTTCATTTCTAAACATTGCCTTCTAAAAATATTCAAGTGAATCCTTTCAATAAAGTTTATTCATTCACTCATTTAGAATTCTTAAGCGGATTTTTATGGGTTATAAAATTACAGCTCATATCTGAATGTCTGAGGAAATTGTAACGCTATAAATGTTAAAGCAAATAGAGAAATGATTCATTCACAGGTGATACTGAATCCTTTTCTTACATGGCGTCACGAAATAACATTTTCTTTAAACAAAAATTATTCTTTTTTTTTTATAAGTAACTAATGTCTTTTAATTTAACCCTTCGTGTGAAGAATCGAGGTGTACTAATGTAAACATTTCGAATATTTTGTATTATGTCAGAAGTAGTTCGTAGAGCATTCCACAGATTACATTTTTTAACTGCTTGCCATTTTGTTTATAGAAAAATTATTTTAGATAATTTCCCTATCAAAATTTTGTATTAACAAATCAATTTAAAATGCGCTATTAAACTAGATATATCAACAAAGGGAATTATGCCGTCCAAATCGCTTTTAAGGCGTTCAACTGCGTCTTTGTAATGGCCAATTTAGAACCATTTTATAAAAAGTGCCTTTCTATTTATTGCATGAATTCGCCTCGTAAGAATTCCACTACGGAAGAGATCTGCGGTTATGAGTAGAATGAAAGCTTAAGTCATGAACAGAATAATGCATCAGATGACGTCACCGACAGCTGCCAAATTGTTCCAAACATTTCCTTATAATGTCAGAATATAAATTCCATTCTGCACACGAGTGTTCTTGAAAAAATTTGACCTCTTGTGTATTTTTTTCTTGACCCAACCTGTTTTTCTGAAGAACTTCTTACCTTAAAATCAGAAGCAATCATATTCCTCTTGCAGTAGGCCGGAAACTTAACCTTGAACGTGAGTACGTCACCCAACAATGACTGTTCGGGTCAAAGGAGTAACAATTTTCATTGGAGTTCTTTTGCGCGCGAATACCTTTGTTAATCGACCTTCGACAAAGTAAAAAGCTTTTAGAACAATGGCTTATTTTTATAAGATGGCGGGAAAATCCTCCTGCTATTTATTCTTTTAACTCTGTTTCTCTTGATTAGACTGCTTGTTTCAGTGTGTCGTAACTTCCGGGCGGTATAATTGAAAATTCAGGTCATGTGTTGTTTGGCGCGTGATGGCAGACGATTTCCGAATTCTTTTCACGAGAAGTAAGAATTAAACAGCTAAACTTATCTCTCTGCGAAGATCGAGTCACGTGTGGGTTTTGAATATTGATATTATCGGTAGGATTACTAAGAATAAAGGGTACATTGGTCATAACTTATTCGAGTACAGTAAGCATGTGTTGAAATGTTTTGTTCTAGGTTTTATTTCAGAACAATGCAATTATTTTCTTTTTTCTTCAGAAAATAATTAACTTGTTTATTGTTCGGATAGTCTTTTGACCCCAATGCTTTTGCAAAGTTTTGATGGAAATTTAATTGTTTGTACTATTTTAAGAAAATCTGTTAAGAATGTCTGAGAAAAATGCCGAGATTTTTATCATGTTAAAGCACGTTTTTATTTTTTTAAAACTATTTCAGGTTAGTGGCATAAAGCAATTGAAGCAAACGTTTTTTAGTTGGCAGGCATAATCTCGTAGTTAAGTTGATCTTTAAAATTTGTCCTGTATATTTTGCTATAACTTCTGATTAGGAGCTGTCCATAAATGATGTCACAATTTTTTCCAATATTTTTGACTCCCTTCCCCCCGTTTGTCACAAAGTGTCACACTTCACCATACCCTCCCCCCTTGTCGCATGTCACGCTATATTACATAAACATATACTTGCAGTTCAGAAACAAAGCACTACGTCATAGATCATATTTCAAATTTTATTTTTAAACTTTAACTATGTGTTTTAATGACATTTGTGAGCAGAGGGATGTTTTCTTCTAATTGTGAATAATTTCTGCTGCTGCCATATTCTCAGAACATACCCCGAATGCCTTTTTCGAAAAGAAAGGAATATAAGTGAAAAAAAAAATCACATGAAAGTTGTTTTAGTCCCGATTAATAAATACCCTCACATTCTGGTAATTTCAAAATTTAATCTGCTGATTTTAAATGTTTCTATTTAAACAAAAATGTGTGATGTCACACTTCTTGTTACCTCCTCCCTCCCCCTTGGCGCAAACGGGCACAATTTCGCGGGCCCCCTCCCCCCCCCTCCAAGCGGCATTTGTGGACGGCCCCTTACAATGGATTTGCTGATGTTCTATACTCTAGATATTTTATAAAAGTTCTTCCAGTTTAGAGTATTTTTTTAAAAATTTTTCCTCCGTGGAGAACGAGGATCGACATGGTAATCCATTTTGTAATTTATCCGATCTTACGAACATACAAATTTTGCCTTATAACTGTCACAAAGGAAGTCAATTCAATGCGAATTACACTTTACGAAGACACTTTTATTAGAACAACTGTGCGAGTAACTGTAAAACAAACAGAAACAACGGCAACTCCAAATATAAAATAAGACACTATAGTGCAACGCAATATTAACATACATTAACAGTAAAACAGTATCAATAATTATAAATAAATAAATAAACTGTCGAAAAATACAGCAGCATCGTAAGCAACTACCATTAAAAAGAATAGTAATAAAACAAAAACGATGTAACTTTGTGCAAATGATTTCTTGATCAAATAAAAATAGTTGTATGAGAAATGGAGTCAACTCATGTGCCATCACAGTCACATGACAAGAGTAACTGCTCACGTCAGTCTGTCTGGGGGCCCGATCTGCTGTACGGGGGGAGGGATGTAATGAAATTGGTCTGAAATTTTTGCCAGATCATTTTTTATCTACTAATTGAATACCCCGTCGCGTGAACGGGGTACAAAGATTCTCCCCGGCGGGGGGGGGGGGGGCGGGTCCCCCTGCTCCCCCCATTGCCGCACTCCAGCGCACGTGACCTGACATCTAACTTCACTCTATCGATATGCTGTGCTGCCCCCTCTTTTTTCTGCTGTTAGTTATTCAATGGATTCCAAAATTAAACTTGCACGAGGAATTCGATATGTATCATATGAACGCGAATTGTAGCAATCCATTTAAATAATGATTTATTGCATTCAGGCCTAGTAGTATCATGCTTTTCAATCAATTAACTCAAGATTGCTTCATTTCCGAAAATTTTCTTCCTAACCACAACACCTGCCAGCTGTGTTACGAAAGTTCATGTCCTTCTCTCACGAACTTCTAAATTCTCGTCACTTCTCGGAGCTATTATCCCTTCAGCGTTGATTTTCACTCCTTTACTTGGATGATAAATATACATTTTTACCTTCTATCTTTGCAAGAAAATTTACATGCGCTGTAGTAGCTTCTTTGATGCGCTACTGTTGAACGCTCTAAAATTTAAGGATGTGATTTCGTTATTGTATGATACTCTTTAACTAAAACATCTCTTATTTGGATGTTGACTACTAACTGATTTATCTATGATTTCCTTCGACGCTGAATTTTGTTTCTAATTGTTCTTTCAATCGTTAGAATTTATGTTCGTAATAAATTTTTATGTTTTGATATTGCTTTTTTTGCTCCAGTTTCAATTAGCTTTTAAAACGATGGAGATATAAATTTAAATTTTATTTGTTTAAGTTTGAAATCCTTCAACAGAGCTACAAAATCTCTGTCAAAAAGATTTTTTATATCACTTTTTCGAAATGAAATAAGATCTTTTTCTTGCGATACATTTTAAGTTTTTAAAATCCAGTATAATCAAAGGCTTTCCCTACTTTTTGCTGCTGCTTTGCGTTAAAATATATAATTTTGTATTTTTCAAACTAATTTTTTAAAGGTTTAATCATTTTATTCTCCTAAACTATTTATAAGTTTTTAATTCATAGCCTAGTGTTGATTATATATATCTTTATAAATCGAATCGATTTTATAATACTGAATTTTATATTTTGTAAACAATTATTTGTAGCAGGGTATTAACTGTTAAGCACAGAACTTTTGTATCCCATACATAATATTATGATTTTTTACCTTGTGTTTCATAAAATATATCTTAAATTTCAGTATAATTTTTGCTAGCCGTTTTGTAGTTTGCGTCATTAATTCTCTACCCTATGGGTGCGTACATAATAATATGATTTTTCGCGTCTCCCACTCATCATCAGTGGTTTAGCAAGTGTGAATGGCGACCCGAGCGTAGCATTATTTTTTGTCCCCTCATGATATTTCACTTAAAAAAATGGCATAAATGCACTAATGTTTTGTCCCATGGCGCCCGGAGCGCCATTCCCCCCCCCCCCTTGCCTCCTCTGGTCGCTACGCCACTGGTTTACCTTTAGGACGATTGTGGAATCGAAAAAAAGAAAAACAATATACAAAAACACATTTCTAAAACCAAAATAGAAAAAAAAGATGTATTCTGTTAAAACAACCAGCGGGAGTGGTCTCCCCTAAACTTTCTCGTATACTCCTAACACATGTAGAGAAAACTAGAATAATAAAAGACGTCAAATAAGCTTCCGTCGCAAGTAAACCAAAGTTGGAACCACGCGTGGTTTGAAGGATCAAAACAAATTCAAATCCCCTGCGCATTCTTTTGCGCAACAGGACCTGGCGAGACTCCCTAAATGTTTGCTTTCTTACAAAATCGCTCCAGAATTTGTTTTTGGCAAACTGCCAAGTTTCGGAGCGTCCCTTCCTTGCACAGGCATTGCCACTAGTAGGCATGCGCAGGGAGTGAGTTTCAAAACTGAACAAGTATGCGATTATACAGACCGACAGACAGTCAACCCTTTGACGGATTTGGCCCAAAATTTTATACGGACCTACATTCATGACGATAAAACTGTGTATAAAATTTTATCCATCTGGCCTTTCAAGTTTTTGAGTTATAGCGTTCGCATGACCCCGAACATACAGACAGACAGACTTCCCGTTGACGGATTTTGTCCAAAATTTGATAGAAACCTACAAATTATGTTTAAAGACCACATACGAAATTTCATCCCCGTAGCTCTAATAGTTTTCGAGTTATCGTGTTCACAGACACACACACAGACACACACACATACAGACACACACACATACAGACACACACACAGACAGACATAATTCCAAAATTGTGTTTTTCGGAATCAGGGAGGTCTAAAACGTGGAGATTCGTCAAAATCTCGAGTTCGAATTTTTTGACGATTACAATACTTTCTCTTTGTATACTTCGTATACGAGAAAGTAAAAATAAAATACCTCCTTTAAAAACAGATATATATATATATATATATATATATATATCGTCGCTTAAAAAGCAACGCCACCTGTCTCGATTTTTTGAAATTTCAAAGAGGAAGATTCAGATGAATTTTTCGCTATCAATAACGAATATATCTGGTTTTTTTTTTTTTTTTTTTTTAACGTCTGGTTGGAACATATGGTTTCATGTTCATAGCAGAATTTCTACGGAAAGGCTCGACCAACTGTCCTTTAACTTCGCCCATGTAAAGAATAGAGTCTAACTCACATTTTACAGTGAAGATTTGATCACGGGGCATTTAGCGGACTGACCAAAATTTGTTGAAGAAGAAAAAAAATCTGGGCTCACCCTGTTTCACAGAAAGCTGATAATGATTTACAAATTTCACCAATGGTTTTATTTAATAAGCATATTGCTTACATGCATTTTCGTAAAAATTGCAAGTATATTCTGGAAGATATAAAGGTTTTCTTAAAATATCCCAAAATTTCCCGCATCTTTTTTTGCTTATGACATGCAGATCAGATTGTTCTACCAAATAATACGAAACTTACAGAATACTTGACAATGTGTTAGAGAAGTATTCCATTAAACTTTGAAGTTAATACTATGAATATTAGAGGAAATATGAGTGTTTGTAGTAAATAATTTTTTTGCTGCGCATGTACGCGAGATGTAGCGTAATATTTCTTTCACAACTTCAAAGCCAGATATGTAGGCCAACTTATATAAAAATTCCAGTCGAATACCATTAAGATTTAGAACGATATCGGCCTTGCAGTGAGCAGAATTTCTGCTTCCCTCTGAGAGAAACAAAATGATGAAGGTTTTTCCATAAATTGATATTTTTTAAACTTGAATTTTCGAATAATTTTATAGAATTTGATAAAAATTGAATATGCTCTCTGAATACACAGGCATGCTTATAAATAAAATTCATAATTTAATTTGTTGTTCGACGATTACTATCCGAAGATTCATTGAACTTCAAGAAAATTATTGAAAAAAAGTGGGGAGGATTTAGGCATGGTGCTTTTAAACTGTGCGTCACGTAGAAATACTTTGCATTCGCGAAAATTCTCAAAACTTTCGTTTTCATATTCTGCAAAATTCGTAAGCAGATATGGTGAGAAAAAACACCTTAATATGAAAGATTTCATTAAAGTTGCTAAATATCTGTTTTAATTGAATTCCATTTTAGTCATTAACTAATACTCCATTTTTTAAAAAAATATGTATTAGAACTTCAGGAGCGAGGCAAGATAGAAGTTTGTATAGAAGAATAGATTTGTAGAAGTGAAATTGGACCGCAAATAAGAAAACTGAAAAAACCCGTGATTTAGAATGATATGAAAAGTTTGGTGTCGAGCACTAAAAGGCTGCGAACCGGTGTTTTATGCAAATATTTCTGTTCAAGGATGCTTTTTATTTATTTTTACACATCAGTTTCTTTTTTTAGTGATCTAGATCCTTAGCACTGTAAGCTGAAAACTAAATAAATCCATGAATGGCCACTATGATTCTATACCTCATAATTCAGAAAGCAATTTCTGGCATTCGTCCATTCTGGAATATTTTATGTCCCACAAATTGTTCTGTCCTCAGTAGAACCAATGCCACTTCCCGTAACTAGATCACTAGGTCTAGATCACACGTTTTGATCGATAACTGCTCGCGACCTCTTGCGGTTGTGAATACAAAACAGGAAAGAACAAACTGGCCATTAGAATGGATCCTAATCTCTTTCTTTGTGCTTAATTTTTGCATATGGTACGATTTTATTATCTGTACCTGCCTTGTCCGTGGTACACGCAGCGCACGTGTTGCATGAACTTGAGACGATGCAATTCTGTAAAGGTGAAAAAAGGGTTGTTTATTTTAAAATAGGCCTATTTTTGCGCAGTTTAAACACGAATTATTATTTTCCTTTGCTGGAAAAGGACCGA
>BGPR01028131.1:3652-20185 GCA_013235015.1 Araneus ventricosus | reverse complement strand
TTACAAATTACAGTCGACACTGGCGAAGTATAAAGCCGTTCAAATGCATTGGGGTGGGGGAGAAGGGACATATTTAGTTAACTGAGTCATCAGGACTGTGGGGTAAATGGCGGGGGGGAGGGGTATGCTGGTAGCAGAGAATTTATCTGTAGAGTATTGATCTGGGAGGTTTTTTCTTGACAAGAAGGGAGCCACCATAATAATGAATTTTTTTGCAGAGATTTATTATCAATATTGTGGAGTTGATCGAAAAAATTTTTTGCTAATTTCTGAATGAATTCTTTAAGGCTAGGGAGTTTGAGCGCTTGTCTCAGATCAAGGTTTCTCTGATACCAGCATGCTTTGGTGATCATTCGGATCGTTTTATTTTCGAGGATTTCTAATTTGTTGAGGTGAGCTTTTGCTAGCTAGGATGGATCTGAGGTACGCCAAGTAAATGAGCAATTTATTATTAAGGGAAAGTCTGTAATTTCTGTAGATTAGGGAGTATTGGCGTCTGAATGCAGTGTTAAATTTATTTCTAGTGTATTCAATATAAGATTTAAAAGTTAACGATCTATCAAGGATGATTCCCAAGTACTTTACTTCATTTTTCCAGGGGATGAGGGTGTTGAAAAGTTTAACTTCGGGGCAGTTAGTTAATCGACTAAAAATAATTGTTTCGCTTTTATAAACATTAAGTCGGATTTTCCAACTTATGAGCCATGACTCGAGATTCAGTACATAATTTTGAAGGTCAGAGACGAATTCCTGAGGGGTTTTTCCTTGGGAAATGATGGCTGTGTCATCAGCATACAGGCTAAGAGTAATGTTTTTCTGTTTTGGAATGTCGTTCATGAAGCACAGGAAGATTACGGGAGTCAAAATGCCCCCCTGTGGTACGCCTGCGTTAATTTTCCGTGGCTTGGAATCAGTGTTGTTTGCATTGACAGTAAAGTGTATTTATCTTGTAAGTAGGAGTAAATAATGGTTACAATGTAATGTGGAAAATTATATGCTATGAGTTTATGAATGAGTCCTTGGATCCAAACCTTGTCGAAGGCCTTGGCAATATCAAGGAAAATTGCAGTTGTGGTTAGCTTTGAAGTTTTACCTTCAAGAATGTGCTCGGTGACTCGGAGGAGTTGATGTGTTGTTGATAGCAGGGGCATAAAGCCAAATTGTTGTGATATTGGGATTTTAATTTTTCTAGCATTAATTAATTTCTCTAAAAGCTAGCTAAAATTTATCTCTCTCTAGCTAAAATTAATTTCTTTCCGAGTTTGCTAAGTTTAGATAACAATGAAATGGGCCTATACCTGACTGGTTTAGTGGGGCCCTTACCAGGTTTAAGAATGGGAAGAATCCTGGCATTTTTCCAACGCTGAGGGAAATATTTTAGTTTTAGCATAAATTTGCACAATTTTGCAAGTTTTAGGAACATTTTCAGAGGTAAATATTTTAGCATTTTGTTTGTCATGCCATTAATGCCTGGGGTTTTATTAATTTTAGTATTTTTGATGAACTCCGCAATTTCGGAGAGTCTGACTTTCTTATATTCGATTGTTGGGGTTGTAACATCAAAATTTTCAAAGGAAGATTTAACAGAATTTTCAGTATTAGGGTTACCAATGTTATTGATTTGGAATTGAGTTTAAAAGTGGTCAGCAATAACTGCAAGGAAAGATGGATCTGGTTTATGTCTGTACCAGAGAGAATGGAGCCCGGGCCGCATTATTTTTTTTGTCCCCAACCTTATAGTATTAGCCAAGGAAAACGCCCCACTTCTACTGCTTATTAATACAGCATTATAAATTTAAATTGGGTAAATAATACTGCCGAAAAGAAGGTAATTTTTCTCTGTTTGCAACAGGACCGAAGGAATGAAGCATTGTTTTTGCGTCGGTCGTTAAATGCTTAAGACACCCTCGTGTATGACATCTAACAAATTTTCGGCTGGTGCGTAATCATTGGCAGCTACTGTGTATGTGGCTTAAAAAGAGAAAGAATCTCAATGCTACTTTATCTTTTTGGCCTTCCCCCGTGACTGGCGACCGATGAATCTACGTCCCCTTCAGGGTCGGCCTCTAGCCGATTGGACCAATTGCTCCAAATAGGAAATTTTATTCTTTTTTCTCGATCAAAAATATGCATTCCTAATGCTAATAAGCAAGTACAGTGTAAGTTGCCATTATTATTACAGTGGAAGTTGGCTAATCCGAATTCGTCGGTAATTAGAATTATTTCTCTGATCGTCCCTTGATTTTCCTTTGAATGTAATGTTTAACTCTTTTAGGTAATTAGAAAAGTTTTTCCTTAGTTCGAAGTCAAGATTGAAAATTGTAATTTTTATATATATATTTCTGAATTCTTATCGTCAGTTAAATAAATCCCTACTTTGCTTCCTTAGTTATCATGAATGAATAACTTTTTAATTCACTCGAATAATTTAACTGTTCTACAGTGTATCCCATCAAAGAAACAATAAAAAATCTTGCGCTTTTTAATTCTTTAGAATTAATTTTTTAACTGTTAAATAAGTTCATTAAAATTATTTTTAAATTATTAAATTTTTATCAATAAATATTAATAATTTTATTTTGCTTATTTATTTATAATGTATTATTTTTTTAAACTTAAATATATCAGGCTTATTCAAAATTGTTTCCAATTGGGCCCCGCATCTCCTAACGCCAGCCCTGGCCCCCTTGCACCTCAGGTGTTTGCAGTAGCCCTTAATGTCGTTCTTGGAAGATTAAATGTTCATTAATTTTTTATCACTTACTCTTGTCTCTTGGTATTTATATAACCTGGCATTCGCTAAAAAGTTTCCGTTCTAAGATCATTTATAAATATTATTAAGAACGCTACCAAATGCTTAAGAAGAATTAAGAGTTATTTAAACTTCGAACGCATTCAGTGTTAAAATATCTGGAACACGACAGAGGCTTATTGTGAACAATTCTAAACACTCCACTGACTTTATCTGACCCTCAAGTTGAGAATGTTTCGATCACTAATTTGATATTATTCTTTCGATTTAAGTTAGAATTGATGGCCACGGATTCTGATGAAAGTAATCATCATACTTCAGGTCTTTGAGTTCTGAAAAATTTGCCAAAGAAGATTAAGCATTATACACTCATGTCCATAAATTAAGGGTAATGAAGTTCAGGCAAAGAAAGAGACAGAAGCAAAACAAATTTGACCCTGATCTATTTGTAAAGCGCTTCTATTAAACAAAAGGTAAAGAGCAAAATACATGCACATGTCTCTGGATATAATTAATAAAAAATTATGATTTTTACTCCCTGAGCAAATTCTCAAAAAAAGAACCTATTTTACAAAAAAAACAGTATAACCATGTCAGTATGATATTAGACTACGGAGCATGCCTCCCTGACGATGAAAGCAGGCTCTTACAACGTAGGCATGTCTGAGTAAAATTACTATCAAGCAATGCCGTCCGAAGTTCCGGTAGACAGGTGGGAGGGGGTTGACGGGCTGCAATTCGTCGGCCAAGCATATCCCACACATGCTCTATTGGATTCAAGTCCGGTGAGTATGCTGGCCAATCCATACGGGTGATATCCTCCGATTGAAGGCATTCGTCTACAATGTTTGCACGGTGAGGACGGGCGTTGTCATCCATAAACAGAAATTCAGCACCCATGGCGCCCCGAAACAAACGTACATGTTGTTCCAGAATGACATCCCGATAGATGTGGCCTGTCATCGTTACACTCTGAACATGCAGGTCATTTCTGGAACCAAGAATAATTCCTCCCCAAACGAGCCATCCTGCACCACCGTAACGGTGTCGTTCAATGGTGTTCTCTTGGTGGTAACGGGTACCTGGCGCTCTCCATATGAAAGTCCGGCGAGAATCAGACTGCAAACTAAACCTGGACTCGTCGGAAAACATCACACAAGACCAATGTTGCGGTGTCCACAATGCATGCTCTCTACTCCAGGCTAATCTCAGGCGACTGTGAGTTGCGGTAGGTGGAACACATCTGACAGGCCTACGAGCATATAGACCAATGTGCCCTAAGCGTCTGTACACGGTCTGCCCCGAAACTGTCGTTTCGGTAGCTGAAGAGAGCTGACGAGACAGGTCTGATGCTGTGCTCCGTCTGTTTCTTTTGGCAGTAACTGCCAAATACCGGTCCTCATTCGGCGTTGTAACTCGGGGGCGACCTGTGCTGTAACATCTACTCACATTACCATCATCTTGGAATCGTTGCCAAAGCCTGGAAATGACACTCTGGGCGATTCCAAGTTCTTCGGATACTTCCAGCTGGGTACGTCCACATTCCAGTCGTCCGATAATTCTACCACGTAAAAAATCATCCAAATGCTTCCTTTGTGCCATAACTATGCGGTTATTGCACTGAAAGGCATTTAAAGCGCTTGTGAACAATTTTACTTCTTTGACACCATTCCTTATATATCCCTCTCTTACACTCTCGTCATTGTGACGTACTATCCGCGCCATCTGGTGGTTTCCTGTAATTTGCATATTCTTCTTCAAGATGTGTGTGATAATTCTACAGGTGAAATTTTTATTTTAGAGTTCAATTTCTGTGTGATTCTGAATTATCCTTAATTTATGGACATGAGTGTAAAAAATATTCAAAATCAAATTCAATGAATATTAAAATACATTTTATTCGGTGTAATCCATAAGGACATTCTGGTGATAGTGATGAAGACGATAATCTGTAGATTTCTTAAGTATGGTTTTTGAAGAACATCAGAATTTTTATTTACATTTTTTTCAGATGACAAGGATGCTCAGAACAGTCTTACTACAGGAGAAATAGTCGCCGCCGTTGTGTTTGGATTCGTGGCCATCGTCCTGTTTTTAGTCGTTTTCTGTCTGATACAGAGGATTATCAAAGAGAAGGTGCGATGATCTTTATCCTCTTTCTATCACTTAAGGTATCTGACTGTGTTCGGAGACATTTTTTTGAAAAATAACTTATATATATTTTTAATGCTATTTTTCAACTGCATATGTTTTAAAACTATGAAAATATTGTAAAATTAAGCTTTCAAAATAATATTTTTTAAAAAAACTGAGAAATTTGAAGAAAAATGACTGAAATATTTGCCTTACACTAACAGCCATAGACAAAATCATATTCTAAATATGCATAAATCCTTGTAGGAGTACATTTTTATGACAGTTATCTGTGTTACGCTCTAAAATCTTTCTTGTACTTCAAAATAGTTTTGAGGTATAACTGAACAAAGTTACTAAACTGGTAATTTTTCATAAAAAAGGCTTTTTTTTATATTAAAACACTTAAAAATACTACTTGATTTTAAAATTGACCTTAGTTTTTACAGAAAAACATCAAGCATAGTACAGAAAACAATCTCAGAAAATTTCATATCAATACTTGAATAACTTTTTGAGAGATCATTGTTACGGTCGACAGTTTTCCTCAAAAATATCATTTCTCAGAAAACGCATTTAAAGTTTTCATGCAACATAAAATACTGCTTACAGTTCGGTAATAAAACAGCTGTAACTCCATTTGTAATTCACGTAGAGTAAAAAGTGAGACAGTTTTAGATAGCTGGTTAAACAGGCTATAAAATTAAGTCATAAAATTTGTTGTTGATAATTTCATCAAAAACGACGATTTTAAACCAGTCGGATACCTTATGTTAAACCGAATTTTTGAGTTTCCTCTTCTTTTACCTCGAATTGTCTTCATTTTAAAAATAGATAAATAATTAAATAAAATTATTTTCAATTTTCAGAAACAAAAGAAAGAGCTGGATTTCATCAGTCACAATTTCTTCGAAAGAGGTTATATCGACATTTTCAACCCAAACTTACCTCTGGAAGATCAGATTGATCTGTTGCCTTACAAGCACAACTATGAATTCCCCAAAGAAAGGCTGAAACTCGGTGAGTGAATCGAAATAATTGTTTTGTCGCAGCCTCTTCAAGAAAGGAGTTGTGATAATTAAGAGTTAGTAAACATTTATTAACAAACAACTAGAAAGTTATTATTTTTAGAAGTCGCTTTCAACCAGATGCGTTCATCTATATTCAGATACGTTTTTCGGGCGAGAAACGCGCAGAGAATTGGTTAAAAGGGTGATTCTTGATTATTTTTAAAAATTGGGTGATTATTTGTAGAGACATTTTAACTTCAAGGGTCATCACTCAATCACGGATTTCACTTTGCGGTAATCAACAGGTTTCATATGTCAATACGATAATCTGGAATTTATATCTGCCAACTTCAGTTATTAAAATTTTTTATATATGTATGAATGTATAAAAATATTTATCTGTAATTGTATAAGTAATAGTTCTTAAGTGAAATACGGTATGGTGGTGAATAGTTTAAAGAATAATTCTAAGTTCGAAAAGTAAGACTACTACGATGTTACTAAAATATCTAAAATTAGCAGTACTCACACACACATATCGTTATAATGCATCATTCCTGAAGTACGCAGGCATAAAAACACATGTGTGAGTTAAAATTCGATACAAATCTGTATGTAAGTCATTCATCACAAAGACAAAATAAACAAACTGGTAATTTATTTAGTTTAAGAAGCAAATCAACTTTTTCTAAAAGACAGATCCTGTTTTTAGATTTAAATATGATTTGATGAGCATTAAGCGCGTTTCTGTAGGTTGAAAGTTACACCAAATTCAAAATTTTTCAGCAAATGTAAAAAAATGCATTCAGTCACTGAAAAATTCTTACGATTTTTCGAAATTGTTATTGCACATTAATTTTTTAAAAAAATTACTCAAGCTGCGTTTTTCATATTGTAATGTATTTTCAGAATAGCATGAAGAATCGTGGAGCCTTCTTGATCAAAAATAAAATGTTTATTGGACGTCTTCCGCAGCACAAACATTTTAAGCAAACACATACACTTACATCACAAACGTTGCATCACTGACTGACATCGAATTCCATTTTAAAAAATAATATTTCTTCTCCTCCGTTCCAGGCAACGTTAGCAAAACACAAATATAGCGTTGCCACCTTATTATAAATTTTTAAAAGAATTGATGCCAAACGATATTTTTAATTAATTTCTTTTTCAGCCAAACGATATTTTTAAATTAATTTCTTTTATGGCCAAACGATTTTTTTATCTAATTAATTTCTTTTCTTAAAATATTTTAATAATTCTACAAATATATATTTTTTATTCGTTACAAATATTACAATATTAATTCTTGAGCTGTTTGACGACGATTTTTAAAGACATTTCCTTTGTGTCATTCCAGGCAAAACTTTAGGGCAAGGAGCTTTTGGACGCGTCGTGAAGGCCGAAGCCATAGGATTGGTTGACGGGGAAACCTCCACTACAGTCGCCGTGAAAATGCTCAAAGGTAAAATTATTAAAAAGTAAAACATCTTTTGACAGATTATTTTAGGGAGGGGGGATTTTATGCACTTAAACGAGATACCCAGGTAATGGTTTTTGGAGTATACTGAATCATCTTCATCCCATCTTTTATGCAGAATCAACCAACATGGAATTCGGATAGGATTTTCAGAAATGAAAAGCTGAACGAGTGCTTAGCATGGACTGATGTACCCATTCTGTTATCCTTGTTAAAAGAAATAAGTCAACTGCGTTACGTCATTGACCCAAATACGTCACTCAACTCTTTACGTCACTAAAATACGTCATATCATCTGTTACGTAGCGTATCAACAAATGTAAATGCATGGCATAAAAATAGTTTTTAAAAATCTATGGGCTTAAATATTACTGGAATCAAAAAATGAAAATAACCACAGTCATTCCGTCCATTCAAAACGTTTATTACTAGAAAAAAGAAATCAGAACAAAAGATCTCATTCTATCAACAGTTAAAACAGGTTACAGTTAAAAGTGCACGCACAGGTACTAGACACCTAGATAGATGAGAATTAAAGTAAATAAAATCCGTGGATATGACAGTAGGGGGGCAAAATCCTTGACTTCCCCTCTCCTCGTCACTCGTTATGCGGGACGTCGCTCATTAAGCGAGTCAGTTTTTCAATTCCTACTATTAGTTCACTCTCTCCGTATATTTATATATCTTGTTCAAATTTTCAGTCGTTAATAAAATACTCTTTATTCATCCACTCAAGTTCAAATACATTTTTTTAAACCTGTAGTGGATGACACTTGATAATACTACTGTTTTTTCAAATATTAATTCATGAATTAAATTGAATTAATTAATTTTTGTTTTATATGGGAGAAAAAAATTTCTAAAATAAAATTTTTCTTTGTTGACCTAAGTAGGAATTGACTTGATTTTTTTTATATTACTTGTTTACAATTTGTTTTGCTCGTTATGCGAGGTTTCACTGTACATTACTTAGCTTTATTACTCTCCCTACGTGCTAAGCGATTGGATGGGAAGAGAATGGATCATAAGGTGCAAATTTTTTAGTTTAAAAAATTCAATGCGTCTCAGTTTTTAGTAAAATCATTATTTGGTTAGAAGAGAGAGATTCGTTAATATGAAGAGGTTGGAAAAATAATAAAGAATGAATGCAAACTTTGCAGTGCAGCTGTAAAATTTTCATTAAATTTCAATTGCATGAGCTGTAGAATTTACATAAAGTCGGCCACCTGGGATCTCAGTCAATGATATCTGATAATGCAGACTAATATATATATATATACAGTAAACTCTCGATTATCCGGCATTCAAGTATCCGGAAAGCTCAACTAACCGGAAAAATTAGAAAATGAGTTTTTCTAAAAGTTTAACATCTGCGCTCCCCGTTCCATTCACGCGGACAATTTATTTCCGGAATGCAACGTTCGCTCCGAGCCTGAATGTACCCATCTTCGTTCGCACCAGGGGCGTAGAAGGGGAAAAAAAGCAATATACACAGACTCCGCTTATATGGGGGTCAAAAGCAAAGTGAGAATAAAAAAAAATAAAGGTCTCACGTCAAAAACAAGACTAAAAAACGAAATCGACAACTAAAAAAAAAAAAAAAGGTAAAGGACAGAATGGTAGAAAAAAAAACTCATGGGGATACTCCAGATTAGACAATAATTAGTAGTCTTTTCTTTTCCTTCATTTATTTACTCTTCAAATCGGCAAATGTTGATTTCGATTACGTAATATCACGTGGATGAATGTGTGGTATTTGCAATAAATTTGCGATCTTCTAAAGATAATTAATTTTGATATTCAATCTTGGGATTTGTTTATGATCACTTTAAAGAGTTTTATTATGCTTTCTGAGTAAAATATTTTTCAGTTTCATCGGCTATTTTTATAAGTTTATATTTTTACAATCTATATATTTACGATAAAAATTCGGCTACAGATCATATTTTTTTAAAAATCATCAATGTTAAATTAAAATCTTCATAATATATTTTGTAAATACAATGTTACGGAAGATACAGAAGTATTCTTAAAAATTATATTTAATGCACATTTAAAAATGACAAAAACAAATTATTTGGCCTTAAAAATCATAAAAAAAAAGTCTACAATCTACTCCCCTCCCATTTTTCCCGTCACACTCAACTATCCGGACTTTTCAGGTATCCGGAAATCGGAGTTTCCCGAGCATGCCGGTTAGTTGAGCTTTTACTGTATGTAATAATCTCACTTAATTTTATTCCAAATTCTAATATTATATATTTTAAAATCTTAATGTATTCCAAAATCTCTTTTCTAAAACTCCAGTTTCGTTCTTTTCCCGCGCTGGAGGTATATTAAATCTCTCGTTTTGACATATTTATTACTAAAAGAATATTTAATCGCTTTCACGTGCCGGCAGAAAATCATGACGGCGTCTCTTTGACACCAGACTTTTTCCCTGAAACGCCTACGTAACTCATTAAAAATACCCAGTATTCCCTTCGCTTTGATCACGTGTCAATATGTTATTCCCTTATCCGAGAGAATACAGGGATTTTTCTGTTCACTCTCGCTTGTAACCTAAACAGAGATGGACGTATATCCACCACTCTCCTATTGATAATAAAATAAGAGGTAGTTATTTGCTCAGCCTGTTTATTTTCAACGACTACAACCACGGATACGTTATATATTACATTCGCGTAAACGTAGTCGTAGGGAAAGTAAACAGAGAAATTCGACTTCAGGATTTTAATAAATTTCGGCTTTTTAGCATTGCTTTTTCGTTAATATTACTCTTTGGACTGTTCATTCTTGTACTTGTATTGTAGTTCCGTAGTTTCTAGCCTAGCCTTATAGTAGTTCTTTGTTAACCTCTGCACTTGGGGCAAAACGGAACTGGGTTCCGTTTCGCCCCAGTTGCCTATTTCTGAAGTAGAAAGTGCTGACGAAGATGCATTTCTCATTTGTGAGTTTTGTCTTTAACTTTACTTTTCCTTTGTTTAATTTTTAATTACCGATATAATGTCTGAAGTGATTTTCTTCAGATTTCTTATACTTAATATTACTTATAATATTTTGAATAGTCAGAAGAAAACAATCCTTTTTTATAATTAAGAATTTTCAAAGAGTAAATAAAAACCAGGTTCTATTTTGCCCCAACTCCGGGGCAAAACGGACCATTTGACAAAGATTACTAAATCGTGAATGACAATTTAACTACTGATCATAGATTAGTTTTTAAATTCATTATATGTGACCAAATAAATGTGTTTCATAACGTTGGGTTTTCAAACCTCTCTGAGTATTATTTACCATCTTTCAGCCCTCCAAACTTAAGTATCCCATTTTGACCCGGGTTGCATATTTGCAAACCCTACCCTGATAGAACTGAGGCAGGAAATCGGACAATATGATTGGCTCGCTTCGCCGAGAGCCGATGACGTCGTTCTTTGCTCTCGTGCGTGTACTTTTCATTAGTATAATTTCTTGCAGTGTGGAATGTTTTATTTTTTATGATATTTTAAAAAATAATTTCATTTTTAAAAATATTACAACCCACGGAAGAATGTTTTCTGTGCTCAACTGTGGGAAAACGGAGAAGAAAAGTAGGACGACTCTTGCTTTGTTGTGATTGCCGTACGCTACGTGCGACAGCTGGAAACGACGTCACTGCTCCTCGTAGCCAATGATATTGACTGATTTCCTGCCTCAGTTCTATCAGGGTAGGGTTTGTAAATATGCACCCGGGTTCCCCTACGTTAAGTTATAATAACGTACACATTTTTAATTACAGCATTTATTTGCATACGCTTTGCCACTGCTTCGAGCAAAGCAGTGATATAATCAATGTACAAAGACAATTATATTAGATTGGTTTAAGCTCTGGTTTTATATTAGTTCTTAAAATATATCACCGGGAATTTAGTCTTATTTTTGCATTGGAGCTGTAGTCTTCTGCTTTTGATTTAACCTCACTGTATAAAAAAATAAAAAATAGTACTATGTAGTACTTGTTTATTGCAGTTAGATGGAATTAAATTAGCATCCGTTTTTATACAGCCCTTCGCAATATAATTGTTATGCAAGTGTAGGAGAGTGCGAGTCGTCGGGAGGAGAACAGTTCTGATTTTTTAAACATTTATGCCGGTTGAGAAAAGTTGTATGAAGGAGAACCGTCATGTTAACATCTTATTGATATGAGGAGCACATCGCATTTTGGAGAAACGCACTAATCAGTTTTATTCGTTCTTTCAGAGGCTTCTGATGCGGAACAGAGGAAAGCGCTGATTGCAGAGCTCAAAATATTGATTCACATCGGGAGACATGTGAATATAGTAAATCTGTTAGGAGCAGTCACAAAAAACTTATCGAAAGGTAAGATTCGTCCCTATGGAGAAGAATTGCTCACTGAACGGATTTTTCTACAGATATGTTTCTTGTAAAGCTGAAATGAAATTTTAAAAATACTTTAAAGTTATCAAATTCATAAAATTTCTAACAAAATTGTTAAATTGACCAATTAATATGGAACAAAAATAGCGTTTTCGGTACTTTTCCGTTAGCCGGGAGCAAATGTCGCCAATTGTGAACCAAACGCGAGCCAAGTCGGCGGGCGCAAATGTCGCCAAAATTTGGCGGAATTCTGCATTATTTGGCGATTTTTCGCTTGCGCCCGGATAAAATGATGTCGCCAATTGTGAACCAAACGCGAGCCAAGTCGCCGGGCGCAAATGTCGCCAATTGCGAGCCAAGTCGGCGGGCGCAAATGTCGCCAAAATTTGGTGGAATTCTACATCATTTGGCGATTTTTCGCCTGCGCCCGGCTAACGGAAAAGTACCGCGTTTTCTATACGAATTATGTCTCTAAGTTTCTGTTTCATCTTTCATAGGCGAACTATACGTCATAGTAGAATACTGCTGCTTTGGCAACCTGAGGCACTTCCTATTGAAGCACAAGAGCTCATACATCGATCAGCTGGACCACCGCACGGGGCAGCTGGACCCCCAGATCTCTACCCTGCCGGGGAGTCCGTTCTCCGTCAACACCAACGACACCATGATCTCCTATTCCAATATCTTGGGCATGGGAATGGACAATCCCACCTACAGGCAAGTATTGTGGCATTTGGAAGAAGGGAGACTGCTATTAGGATGAGATACAATTCAAATTCCGATCGCTGTCTTATTGTTATCTGCTTCCATGCCCGAGGCACTTATTTAAATCATCATTCTAATTTCACCGGATTCTTGCAGTGCAGAATGGACTGATGTCGTCACAGTGAATAGTTTCTTAAAGTATGGAGAGTTATCTAAATGTAGGACACGAAATCGATTGATGGGTCTCAAAAACTGCGAAAGCCTTTCTCGTATTCGCACAGCAGATGCTTTTTAATTCTTAAACACTGTTTAGCAGCTGTCTTCGTCACTTACCCAGTAATAAGTCCACTTAGTTTATAAGACGCTTACACGATATGCTTTTAAGGAGCCTTTATAATTTGGCGACTTGCACATTTTTATATACTTCGTACCTTTTACAATTAAACCTATATTAAATAATTTAATAGTTTTAATAATTGTAATATTAATATACAAAATATAGCGCAATTTAATAACTAGTAATAATAATTATCTGATCGATACCTTATCATGTGCAAATGGCGCAGGGGCGGCCTGTGCATTATCACCTTGGGGGTGGGTGCTGTAACTTTCATTGCTACACTTCGTAGTAACGATTTCTGCATATCTTAAATTACTCCTTTTTAAATTAAATTCCAATAGTTTAATAATTAGTTAATAAAAAATATTATTAGATTTTTGGCCTGATGAAGGTCATTTTTAATAAGCACATTTTAATTAAGAAATTACTAATTTTTAATTCATTTTAATTAAGAATTTAATTTAAAAACAAATTTCCACAATCCCTTTTGCTGCGTTCCTTACTTTTGGTTATAAATATTATGACAATTGCGGGTGAATATTTAAAAAAATCATGAGATATAAAGTTAAAATAAATGTACATGTGGAGATAAAGGTATTATTTATTAGTATTAATAAAAACTACTTAAAATGAAATCTACTCTTCTGGCTTTATTTCAAACGAAAAGATCAACAACTTTTTCCTTGACGCTCATGTGACTATCAAATCACACGAAGATGCACACGGGCGGATAGACAGACGGAATTCCCTTTGACGGATTTCGTCCAAACTTTGATACAGATCTACGCTTTTGGTGTTAAGACACCGTACCAAATTTCATTCTTGTGAGGGTTCGGATTTTGAATTATCGTGTTCGTAAACTCAAGGACAATAAACTCAAGGGCCAATTTGATCGATATAATTCCAAATGTTTTGAATGGGGTCGGGTAAGGGAAAGAGAGATCAACACCGAACTTCAAAAGGCAGTGTTTAAAATCTCAAAATGTTGTTGCAAAATTCTTTCTGTGGATGTATGGTGGAAACAGTCCAACACGCAGGATAATGGAGAATGAAGGTTTATGCACAAATATGCAGGAAAACACGTAGCACAGGTACAGGAAACAATAGTCCTTGCACAGATTACCAATGTAAATAGACAACAATTCACAGGTAATAACAGTTCAGCACTTTGTTATCTAACAACACAAACAATCAGCAAATAACTAATAACTAGTAGACAATCACTGCACTTTCAATAGCGCTCAGCTCACCAGCTTTCTACCTCGCACTGCGGACGAAACTCTAAAGTCGTTCCAGTGGATCAATACTGCTAATACTCAATACTGCTCGGCGTCTAACAGCTTACTAGCTCGCGCAGCGGATAGAATTCCAAAGACGTTCGCGCTCCAAGGCGATCCCAGTCGATCAACATTCCCTCCGTCATCCAAGCCTTCTTCTTATATAGTCTCCCCCGTCAGGCCGTGACGTCACATGGAATCATTTAGTACAATCAAGCTTATCTCCTCTCCTAATAGAGATATCGAAAAGATTCCAGCACCTTTGAGATCCCATATTTCGTCTCCAAAGTCGTCAAGTTTGTCTCCAATGTCAGGGGTCCACACGTGACTGCTGCCCGTCATCTCATACTTGCCCCTGTAAAACTCTCTTCCCAACCATAAGACTCACATTGCTGGGAAGCAACTTTCCATGTTTGAAACAATATTTAGTTTTTAACGTTTGCGCACGTCTGTGGATAGATTTCTTGAACACCTTATGCTTGCGATCTTTAAACCACATTCGAGAGTGCATACATTTTCATTCTATATATATATAACGTTAACGTACGTGGCACATAAAAGAGGTTCATTTTTCTTTGCCGATGGCAACGATCGGTTTGTTTAAGAAACAAAATCGGTAGTCTCCTCCATGTTAGGCATAACTTCATAGCCATAGCCTGCTACTATATTCGTTCGGGTGTAAAACAACTTCTCGAAAAAAATGAGTTTAAGATGAAGAATTCACAGTATTTCTTACACTGTAATGAAACTTATTCAAAACAGATCAGTTAGAAATGGAGCAGATGGGCTTAGGCGATCCAGAGAATGTTTAGATAAACTTCAAAATATTTTAAGTCAGCGGAGATAAAATCGTGTCTTTTCACAAATTCAGGTGAACATGTACTTTGGCTACTTTTCTGCTATTCTTACACCACTTGCGCCTTTTTTTCTCTTGGCAAATTTTCTTGGAGCGCTGAATCGCCAATTTGGCTCCAGAAGCGACAGGAAAATCATGGTATGCATATAACCGAGTGCAGATGATCTGCGCAGGATCAACTAATATGCTTTTAACCCATTAACGACTGACGTTGCGTTTTCGAAACATTAGTGAAATGATTTTTTTCTTTTACTATAAAGTGATTTTTTTTAAATTAATTTTTGTATTACATTAGACAAAGCTTCTATGCTTCTAGGAAAAAAAACACTGTTTCGCTCTCATTGAAACATTTCTTTGATAAATTTTTTAAATTGACTATTTTTCTTTTAATTTTAAATAGATCTCACAGATGGCAGCAGATATTTGTATTAAATGTAATGTGCCCTTACATAGAAATTGTTTCAAACATTTTCATGTATCTGTTACCGGCAATGTGTGAAATGCCGGCATTCTATAGAATACCTAGGCATTCTATAGAATGCTGGGCGTTTTTAGGCAAAGTAGGAAATATGAGATTTATTATATACTTTTCCTATGCATTGTATATAATACCTAGGCATTCTATAGAATGACAAATGCTATTTAGGCAAAGTATGAAAAAAGTTCATAATAAGGCTATTATTTAAAAGGCGTGCATTCCTCAAAAATACAAATGTTGTTTAGAAAAAATAATAAAAGAGTACCATTAAAAAATCTTTTATTCAAAATTCGTAAAGCAAAATGAAAGTTTTCATATCAAAGTTTATGTCTTTCTTATTAAAGAAAACAAAATAAATTGTGAATCTACTTATTACATCAAGGAAGAAAATAATTTAATTTTGAATTGCGCTTAACTTTATTTCTTATATAATCAAATCGCCGATTTATTTCATAATTTGCCGGTTTGTCATTTGACATTCTATAGAATGCCTAGGAAATGTGAAATGTGTGTGAAATATAAATCGTTTCATACATTGCCGGCTAGTTTTAGGCATTATATACAATGCCTAGAATGCCGGATTTCAAACTTTGCCGGTAACACATCGAAAATGTAATCGATTCTGCCTGACGTTGAGTTTTCGCAACATTTTGTATTTTCTATAAAAATTAATATTTTTTTCGCCTGCTACTTTTTTTTTCTTAATTAGACTCCAATACGTCTAAAAAACAATTTTTGTCCATTTCCTTGAAACGGAAGATAGTTCGGTCGTGAATGGGTTCACTTGTAGTTCGACCCTTGACTGTCACTTTTCTTGCAGGGAGCAGTCACTGAATTACGCCGACCTTGCTCACGATCAAGTGACCAACGACTCGGGGACGGGGATCTCGGTGTTCACCAACCCTTCTGGCAGCAGCGTCAGCGACCGGTACCTCAGCGTCAGCGACCGGTACCTCAGAAATTCTGTGCCCGCCCACTGCCAGAGCGAAAGGCTCGACACTTGGAAAGAAGAGATGCCGAATAATTTTTTCATCACCACCTGCGATCTTCTGTGCTTCGCCTTCCAGTGTGCCAGAGGGATGGAGTACCTCGCTTCTCGAAAGGTGAGATCCGCGCTCATTG
>BGPR01028130.1:0-20185 GCA_013235015.1 Araneus ventricosus | reverse complement strand
CAAAGAATCACCCCGGCCTGCCGTAGCATCCGGGTCAACATGAAAGACCGGCCGCCGCAACAGATAGTCAGGCACAGTTTGTTCCTGCATAATAGCCTCCATTACGAACGGCTCATGCAACAACTCCCCGTTTTACCTGGGCATGACCTGTCTTTGGAGTTTTGCCTAAGAGCCACGCCCACCATGGAGGCGAGAACCAGCTTACTTATCTGGCAGTAACTCATCCGTGGGCTCCCGGTGCCCCCCGGTGGGTCTGGGACATTGGGACAAACTTGAGGATATGATAATAAAACAATTCACATCTAATCTTGGTAGATTAGATTTTTGTATCATGCTTGATGCAAAAATCTTTCGAAACGCTCTACAAAGCAGACCGATCGAACTAGAACTTTCAAATTTGGCAGGTAGATATTTCTTAGATAGTAGGCGCTCATTAAGAAAGAACTTTTCAAAATCTTAATAAAATTTTTAATTAGATAAAAATTATCGGAATTTTAACATTTCTTAAAAAAACTCCAGATCGTATTATGGCAAATGATCATTTTTAAAATTTTTAAAAAATTAGCTTTTTAGTGATACCAATTTTATTTCCGTGCAATTTTTTTATCAATTTTAGCAAATTTTCCAAAATTAGTTTAAATAAAATTTTGTAGCAATATCTTTCCTTTGTATAACCGTGCGCAACAAAATAGCAAGATTGTGAATAATCGATGTGAATATTTTAATAGCTCTCGTAAAAAATAAATTAGACTTTTCAGCGTATTTCTAACTAATGCTTTACATATTTCAAAACATTGGATATTTTTTGTCAAAATGATATTATTTTTGGGCTGGTATTGTTCACTTGATGTAAAAATCGTTGCGCACGGAGTACAACAGCTGATGAAGCTAAGCGAAGACAAGACAGAAAGTCGCCACATACCCCCGTGCCTGATGCCACTACGGCAACCGGACAGGTTCTATAGACATGGGACAAAGATTTCTCACCCAGGGACCGAGCCCCGGAACATTGAATTGCAAGCGCTATGCTTTGACAACTGCACTATCTGAACGCACGGCAAAGACAAGTCAGACGAATCAAGCCGAAAACATTATCATGCTACGATGTTTCAGACTAGAGGTTCGAATCCCCTTTATTTTATTATTTTTTTTCTTGAACAGTATGAACTTACTTTAATACAATTTTTCCTAATTCATCTTTTGGGGGCTCAGCTTCTGGTGGAGGCTTCCTGAACGTTCTTTTTGCAGGTGCTTTTTTCTCTTCTTCCTTAGGAGCTTCTTTTTTGTCCAGAGCACTTTTGGGAGCCTCTTTTGGCTCAGGTTCCTTTTTGGCGAGAAAACCTTTCTTTTCAGGTTCTTTTTTCTCTTCCGGAGCCTTAGGTTCAACTTTCGAAAGGCCTAACTTAGTGTCCTTCTTTTCAACACCGACTTTTTCGGCGGTTTTTGTTTCAATCTCTTTCTTTTGCGTTTCAAGTCTGGATGCTGCCACATCCTTCTTAGCAACTTCTTCTTTCCTGTCAATAGTTTTCTGAGTAACTTCTTTCTTTTCATCTAATTTCTTCAATCCCACTGCTTCCTTCTTTTCATCTAATTTCTTCAATCCCACTGCTTCCTTCTTTTCATCTAATTTCTTCAGTCCCACAGTTTCTTTCTTTTCGTCTTTAGTTTCTACTTTCTTTAATCCTACTGTTTCTTTCTGCTCTTCTTTCTTGTCTAAAGTCTTTTTAGCAAGTGTCTGTTCTTCCTTCTTTTCAAGTGTTTTCTTTGCTAGAGTTTGCTCTTCTTTTTTCTCCAGAGTTTTCTTTGCTAGAGTTTGCTCTTCCTTTTTCTCCAGAGTTTTCTTTGCTAAGGTTTGTTCTTCTTTCTTCTCTAATGTTTTCTTAGATAATGATGATTCTTCTTTCCTGTCTACAGTTTTTCTTGCTTCCTCTTCTTTCTTCTCCAAAGTTTTTCTCGTTGTTTCTTTCTGGTCCTCTTTCTTTTCTAGCGTCTTCTTGACTGTTTCTTCTTTTTTCTCCAAAGTTTTCTTTTCCTCCTTTTTCTCTAATGTCTTCTTTTCTTCTTTCTTTTCAAGAGTTTTCTTTTCCAACGTTTTCTTTTCAACTTTCTTTTCGTCTTTCTTCTCTAACTTTTTGACATCCTTTTTCTGTTCTACTTCTTCTTCTTCTGATTCTTCCTCTTCTTCAGATTCTTCCTTAGTATCTATAAAGTAAGTGCAATTGGATCAGTTTTTAAATAGCGTATAACAAAAATATCCTCATGATAATAATTTACATAAAATTGCTTGCTTCAAACCAAGAAATGTATACCGAAACTCTCAGAAACTACAATTTTTTTTTTCATGCATTATTTGTGTTCCAGATAAAAATGTTTTAATGTTTCAATTCTATCTTTTTTCATTTATAATTATAAATAGATATCTGTAACAAACATTCTTCAAGAGATATAATTAGATTAATAGAGATATAATATATATTAAAATCTAATTTGTTAAATTTTGTATTGAATGTAGAGTTCATTAATATACAATGAGTAGTTTTTTTCCAATGAGTTTTAACAAGAAAAATAGTTTTGTAAAATACAATTCCTACAGAAGAGGATTTGGGCAACAATAGAGTTTTACTAGAAGCGCATTTATTTTACTAGAATTTTTTTTTGTTAACTGCAATTACATACAAGTTAATCTTATTAAATTTATAATATTAATATCTTGACTTGAAGTTTCACTCCTAAATTATTAGTTAGATTAACATTAAATTTTGAAACGATTTGACTGCTATTGGAAATGGACTTTAATCTTCAACCGCGATCATATTACGTGAACTATACTGGAGACACCAAAGTGAGTACGTTTGAATTTCCATAGAATTAAAATGCACCATAGCTGCCTACACTGCGAATTTTTTAATGGACAACAGAAGTACGCTTTGCCAGCAAGCCATAGAGATCTTCCTACTGTCTTCTGAGTGATTCATACATAAAATTCCTATTCCAGTTTAAGTAATTTCCTAAGGAGATTGGGCCTCGATATTTTGGGACAGATTCTTTGCTTTGAGATGGGAGGATCGTCAGTTCGAGAATATTAAACCTAGAATACACCACGCTAGCAGGCCTGGGGAACATTAAATTCCATAGGTCCTTCCGCTGAATTTGGAGGAGGGGTGCGGTGTCTATCGTCCTAGTCAACTGATTATGATTAAAAATTACAAGGTCTGCTCCAAAATAACCCTCTGGTAAATTTAAACAGGACCAATTAAATTAAACTCAGGCAATTAAGTTTTAATCACAAGCACATGCTGTCCTGAATATTCTTTAGTGGCAATGATAGATTATAAAGTGGCTTCCTAAGTAGGCAGAAGGAATGAAATATTGAATAAATAAGTCTTGAAAAAGTCCGCTAGATTGATGAAAATTCAATAGCTGTTACGAACCAAACACCCTGAACCTTAATTTATAATAAAAGAGTTGTTTCAAACAGAATTCCTCACCTTCCAAAGTCACCTTGATTGGTTCTGATGCTATGATACCCTTCTCGTTCTTAGCCTGTAGTTTGTAGAGACCTTTATCAGTCAATGCTGGCTTTTCGATCTCCAGCATGACTGCGTATTCTCCTTTGTCCACCTTCCTTATCTGAATTTTGTGCTTGGCATCCTGGCGAACCATGGTGTTCTCCTTGAACCACACGCACTCTGGCTGGGCGTTGGATCGAACGTGGCACTCAATGACCACCTTCTCTTCTTTTTCCCTGCGGATCACTTTGGGCTTCTCTCTAATCACGGGAGCCACTTTAAGAGAAAAAAATTTTTTAATGCATTGGAAAATCGAACAACGATTTTATTTCCTTAATATTTCCTATTATAAATATAAATCTAGTGTATAAATCTCCATTTTAATTTATTAATTATCAATTTTAAGGAACAGAAGAATACTCCGGAAAATAGGTAAATAAGTATTATTGGTACTAAACGGTAGTATCAAATTCGAAACTGATAATTAGTAACCGTTGTAAAATATAAAGATACTGAAGTGAGAGAGAAAACACCTACTAACGAACAGTAACCCTTGGAAAAAGTGCTCAATAAATTTGTGTAAAAAGTTCCTAATTGAAAGATATGATTTATAACATTAAGAAAAATAACAAACTGTTGCAAATGGCACATGGATTTATTTACTTTATGTAAATAATTGAAGAGTGATTATAACTTTTGGGCTAATTATTTTAGAAGGAAGATCGTAGCATAATTTTAGGAATGAATATAAACGATAATTCTTTTATTTTAAACAGAATCTATATTCAACGAATATATTAAGCATTTTAAAATCTGGCCATACCTTGTCTCAAAATTCTTTTCAGTGAGTTAATGTTATATTGACATACAAGATATTTTGATTATGATGCAATGATGTTTTGTGCAAAAAATTAAAGTATTCTTTTCAAAATTAGGGTATTTAATAAATATTTAACTTTTTTTAAAACTGTTGAGGTCATCCCCAGAGGCAAAGCTTTTTTCACAGTAGTTTTACGCTTGGTTTTTATATGTTTTGCGATCACGCATATATGGGAGAAAAACATTTCTCAACATTCTCCAAGGTCAAGAGATAGCACCAAAATAAGCAAAATAGTAAAAATAGAAATGATTTAAGTTTAATAAAAGAATTAATGGAGTCCACAAACATGTTTAAATTGGATGTATGCCAAAATGTTTTAAAATGAATTTATCTAATAAATATCCATAAATTTTCAGTCTAATTATTTTCAGATTGCTAATATTTCATATACACTTAACAGAAAATATTAATACTAATTAATTAAAGCATTTAAAAATACGTCCTTACATTCAATATTTAATGTAAGATTAGCGTTGCTTTCGCCAGCAACGTTCTTGACATTGCACTTGTACAATCCTGCGTCAGTTAGCTCTGGACTCTGGAAAAAGAATTTCAAAATTACAGAAGTGAAAAAAAATGCTTATAATACATAATTCAGGCAAAATAATTTTAGCGTATCATTTTACATTGAGATACTAAAAAACACAATAACTTGAATTCAGTAGGTCGGTAGAAATGCATCTGCTGTAGAATACAGTTCTATTTACCTTTAGTTCCAGTCTGATTGTGTAAACATCTTTCTCTTGTTTAACAGTCTGTACAATTCTATTCGTCTCTTTAATGACAACATTGTCCAAAAACCAAGTAATTGTCGGTTTGGGATTAGCTTTGACTTTGCATTCCATAATAATCCTCTTGCCATCGTCTTCAGAAATTATCTTTGGTTTCTCAACAAAAGTTGGGGCATCACCTTCAATGCGATCACCTAAATATAGAAAAATCAAGAAAAATTAATTTATATTAATGAACGAATAATTAAACTTGCTAAGTCTTGGATTATTTCTCAGAATTATTTTTTATATTAATTAGTATTTGAGGCTTAATTCTTAATTGCTTAAACCTTAAATAATATTTTAACAAACGAAATTAATTACTTTTATTTCCAGACAGATTTATTTCATATAATATCTTCGTGATTCTATTATCGATATAAATTTTCTTTCATTATTTTTAATTATTTATCATTTTGATACATTTACATTACTATTTTATAGATTTTTACTTTTGATTGATAGAAAAATAATGTGGGAAAAAAGCAACTAAGTATATAATTTTTGTATCTGCAGCACATAGTTACATTTGTGAATATACTTATATCATGCAATTACAATGTATAAAATTTCTTTAACTGGTTTGAAACACAAATTTCTAAATTAAGTTAGATACATAATTTCTTTACAAGTGTATACAATATAAATTTATGTTTCAAAAATGAAACAAATTCTAATTAATATAATCTAAAGCTCTCTAGCTACGAAACTTAAAATAACTTGCCTTCAATATTTAGATTGAGATTGGCATTGATTTCTCCTTCATCATTTTGTATGTTGCATTTGTAAACTCCACCATCTTTGGATGAAGGATCCTATAAAAGAAAAATTATTATTATAGCCTATTATTAAGTATCAAAAATTAGAAATTTGTTGATATTTTGAAAAGTCCAAAACGAATTGTAGAAATCAGACATAAACATGCAACTTATTAGGTCAAAAAACATGACAAATTCACAAGTGGAAATTTGTTGTCCTTGAATTAAAAACTAGAACTGAAAAAGTAGGATTAATAACAAAGAAATTATTTAACTAAAACATTTTAACTCAAGTTCTAAAGAAAAGTTTTAATGAAAAGGTTAAATTTTCTTATAAGACTTATGACTGCTATATAAAGTCATATGAAACTTCAATCTGGATAATTAATGATAATCATACTTTCCTCTTCTTAAATACAATGCAGGCCATTTACATTAAAACTATTATGTGCGTGCGCGTGTGTGTGTTCTTCTTGGATACAATGCATTCCATTTACATTAAAATTATTATGTGCGTGCGTGTGTTTGTGTGCGTGCTTGTGTGTGTGTGTGTTTATTTTAAACTCATATTTGTTAAGTGTTCTTGAATAAAAAAATACTACAAAAGCTGAAGCACAAATGTTTCAATAGGAATGCCTAATTTTGCTTTCAATCTCCTAGCGGTTTTATTCACCCAAGAGCGGAAATCATTATTTGGGCTGACGTTTAGATAGGAATACTTGAAAAGTAGTGATGTGGAAAGAAAAATAAGATGTGGTGGTTCTTATCGCACTTGTATTAGAGTCCATATATTCCATGAGTCCATATATTTTGACAAAGTCCAAGAATAATAAGAATTTGCTTCTTAAAAGAAGGATGTTAGTCTCAACTTCATGCCTTGCCCTTTGATGCATAGTAGCTAGCATAACCAATTTTTTTTTGTCGTTAAGGCTAAACATACGCGTGAGCAAAAATTTACATATTTATTCAGCTATATGAAGTTCTCCACATAATTTCTTTAGAATAAAGGTAATTTTCTACCATTTTACTATCTCAAGATACCAATATCATGCATTTCTTCTAAGATTTTCAGAGAAAAAAATTCCAGCCTTTTCACAAAACGGACTTTTCCTTATGTTTTCCAATCAGAAAGCAACTCTGTTATCAATCAATTATAAATAATTAAAGTAATTTTCAGATTAAGAAAATAATACCTTTAAAAAATTCATATTTCATTTATAAACTAATTCTTCAATGGAATATTCAATACTAGGAACAAACTAAATTCGTGTATTTTTGGTATTTACGTTTCATCAAAATAAATGGGAAAAGGAGACATTCTGTCATGCCAATAACCTCCACGTAACTGTTCCGGCTGTCAGCCGAAGGAGATAAAGTGAAGAGTAGAAGAACAGTTGCGCGAGAGCGAGGTGGTAGACGATATTAATGGCATTGCGTTTCTGCATAGAGTGTGCACATTTTTGTAAGAGTTCTCGAGGTGAACTTCGAGTTAGTAATTATGAGTAATCTTGAAAGTGAATCGTAATTGTACATATATATATATATAATCGTATATAGTAGAATTAATAAATTAGTGTGAAAAAAAGTGAATTTATTGAAGACTGGAGTACACAATTATTACACATTCCATATGACTGATTAAATTATTTCGTTGCAAAACGAAAAAAAAGTTAATTACATACATGATGTGTGTGGAAAGCATCTACTCACTCTTATTTCAAGGGCAACTTTATACTCGTGGCCTCTGAGCTCCACCACAGAGCTCTTGAAACGGTTCGTCTCCTGTACAGCCTTAGTTCCCTGATACCAAGTGACTCTGAGAGCGGACTTGGACTTCACGTGGCATTCCATCAAAATAAGCTTTCCATTTTCTTTCGGAATGATCTTTGGCTTTTGTGTGAAAGTTGGACCCTCTTCGGCTCCTGAAAAAACATACAATTTCATGAATATTGAGTAAATGCTTTTCTGTCTGCATATAAATAAAATTTTTCAAGCTCTAGGGTTTTTGAACTAAAAGAATAAAACAAATATTTCACAGCTTAACTCGGAAATTGAAATCAGAAACTTACGAAAAAATATAAATTGAAATTCAGTGGAATCTCCTTATTCGACATTCTATTTTAAGGTATATCAGAATGAATTCTGAATTAATTAAATAGCGTGAATCGGAAATTTTTTTATTACTGCGTATAAATCGGTACCGTGAGGCCAATTGCTCGGTGGATGTAGTATGTTTCGGTATCGGTACCGTGAGGACGATTGCTCGGTGGATGTATGTTTCGGTATCGGTACCCTGGGGACGATTGCTTGGATATATGTTTCGTTAACGGTACCGTGAGGCCGATCGCTCGGTGGATGTAGGTTTCTGTATTTGTCAAAGACATATGGACACATGATACCTGGACGGTTGTACAGTAGTGTTGTAGGAGAATTCAACCTGATTAGCTCGTTATGGAAGTGAATATCAATGCCAAGTCATTGTCAATCTTTCATTATTTTGCCGACTACAATTTTCTGTTTAAATCAGTCGCGGTTTAATTTGTGTTTTCCTATACTTGTTCCTTCATCAATATTAACAAAATTACAACTAGGCGCCGAACTGGCTAAACACTGAAACCATTAAAACGACCGCCATCTTGAAACGGAATCAAAAAATAAAATTACTTATATATACGTCTTTTTAATGTCTTCAAGAAGTATTCATCCCAGATTCGAAGAAAATCGGACAACGTGTTTGGTTGTGACTAAGAAACAAATACTCAGACAAACAGCCGAAATGCCAAAAGGTATCGCTTCTCTCGGTCAATTAAATCAATTAAGAGGGTGTTTCTTAGTGTTCTCGAGATTATCTTATAAATCAATTAATTTCTCTATAAAGTTTAGAGCATGTAGGTTGCAAAATGAAGTGACTGCTCGATGTTATTAGTAATTACCTTGTAAATTGAGAGCAATATTGGCATTGCTCTCTCCAAGCTCATTAACAGCATTACATCTGTAAGTACCACCATCTTCTGGAGAAGGATCCTGTTAAAAAAAATACAAGATTTCCATTAAGAAAAGGATAAATTCATTTAACGTACTACAAATACTGCATAGTGAAACAAGATTATATAAATTACCTGCTTTGAAAGTAAGAAATTATTCGTTGAAAATAAGTAAAATCTGCATATGTTTTTGAACACATTATCCTTTCCTTAAGTCTGGTTGAATGCATATCATTCATTTGGTACAAGAAAGAATTTTCTATAACACTGTTTAAAAATTTAAATGTTATTATTTCTACTAAGTACCTTGATAATATTCAGCATCCTAGTTTATATTGTCCGTGACAGATGATATCCCTACTAGATTAAGCACGTCAAATTCAAAAGTGAAACACAGATTAAGCAAATGAGTCCCGAGTTAAAAATGGACGCTACCATTTTTACTCGGGAAAGCTACCAAAAAGCTACCATTTTACAAAAATGTCTGTTTATTTTCTAAAGTACAGTATAAAAAAGAAGAAGTGCATCGATGAAATCATTTTTTCTTGTGACATTTAGTATCCTTACTCTTACTTATTTGGGGGGAGGAGAGATCAAGCTCTTTATTATAACTTTCAAAATTGATTGATGTTGAATATCAATAAATCAGATAAAAGTGCACAAAGCATAACAAATAATCTAATCTTTCTTTCTTGTTTTGCAAAAATGAAGTATTTCCATATGGGCACACAAAGCGGGGTATCGCAATCATTGTTTGAATGGGGGGAGAGTTATCAAAATATCAGCTACATTTGATGTAGCGTCAGTGCCCAGAGTCAGTGCATGGACATAATGCTATCACTGGCAAAAGTTGCATTTCTTAAACAATATTAAGTACATTTATATATTCTAAAAAATCGGGCTTCAGCTAGATAATTCTTACTAAATCTTTTCTTTCATGCAGTTACACATTGGGTGGGATTCACTACAGAGGTATTCGATGTGGACCGCGAGTCTCGCAATATTAATCTAGATAATCATAGTTATTGATTAATTATCTTAATCAGTTTCATTTCTTTCGAATATATATTTTGAAATTTAATTAAAAATATTGAAATCGAACAAGAAAGGAAAAATAACTTACAAGAATTTCCAGAGTTAATATATATGTGTCTTTCGAAGTCTCTTTCTTCTTCATTTTGTGCCTTGGTCCCTCCTTCACTTCCTTGGTTCCCAAGAACCATATAATTTTGGGGAATGGGTGGGCTTCCAGGACCACCTCTAGACATAATGAATCCCCTTCCTGTTTAATGGCGGGTTTCTTCGGAAACCTTGGAGCTTTGCCTCCAGGAATTCTACAATAATCAAAAATAAAGACTGAATAATGTAAATTAACTTACGGGAAGAAAGAATAGGCCATTAAATGCATCTGAATAGAGCATGTATATCACTTCGTTCATGCCAGATTACTTTCATCAACATTAAATGATATACACTACAAGCTAGAGAGTAGAAATGCATAATTTATTAAAAATAAATGTTTAAAAAATAAATAAATGCAAAAATAACAAAAAAATGGAGCTTTGTCTCGTGAATCCTTCACTAATTAAGACTGAATAATGTAACTTAACTTATGGAAACAAAAAATAAACCATAAAATGCATCTGAATGCACTATGCATATCACTTCGTTCATTCCATATCATTTTTATCAACAATACTTGACAAATAGCAGGAATGCATCATGTATTAAAAATAAATGTTTCATTTTAAGAATTAATTGCTTTATATTGCTAATAAATATTAATTTCCTTAAATTATAAAAAATCGTAATTATTAGGCAGTGTATTGAAGTGGGTAACAAAGTTTATACTCACTTTTTACTTGCATCGGCTGCAAAAGACAAAAACAAATATTAAAAAATTATCATAAATTCATAACATGAATAATGATTTTTAAAAAAATTTTTTGTTTATACTTTTGATCAAATGAAATTTTTCAAGCAAATACTCAAAGCAACTTTGTTCATGGAAAATAGACGTTTAGACATCTTTCTCGGAAGGTTTATTAATTTATTATTTAATTTTATTATTATTATTTGCCTCTATATGAAAGAAGTTGAACAGAATAATTTAATTTAAATGTAAATAAAATATTACATCTCATTTAATTCTGGTAAACAAAAAAAATGTGCGTTAAGCAATTTTTTACGTAAAAGAAATTTTGATAAGCCATTATTAAATAATATCCTATTTATTCAAAGCGATAGGACACTGACTTCACGTGCATTGAGATATCGTATTATGCATTTTATTTACGAATCGTTCTCCTTATGAAACAATTTTGAAAGAAATTACTTTTGTTTTTTTGACGTTGCTGAAATTATTTACCATTCTTCCTCTCTACAAAGGACAAACAAATTAATTTTTATGATTGATTATTAATTATACAATATTAAAAATAAATAATATATATAGAAACATATTAGTGATATATTAGGGTGTTTCAAAAGGAAAGGTAACAAGCTCTCTGACGGGTGCACAAAGTCTTCGTGCGAATTAAATTCGCTGTCTCGAGAACTGAGACGATCACAACATTCGAATGCTGCCGAAACATGGAGCTATTTGAGGGGTAGCAGTTAGAAGATGGAGGCATTAACGGAAACATGATCAGCGATTGAAGTAAGAAGTAGGATAACGTCTAAAGAAAACGCCCCTTGCTGAAATTCCAGCAACTGGTGGAAGTGTATAGAACAAGAGTAATATCACGGAAACAATTGATGTTTTGGTATAGAGAATTGTATATAGACAGAACAGAAGTGCGAGACGAACAAAGATGAGGACTGTCAATCACGTCCACCATAGAGTCATTGGAGCATCCTCCTTAAAGACCGAACCTCGCATCGTGTTAGATTGCAAAAATTGCATCGACATCTTTTTTCGGTTTTGTCAGTATTTTTAATTAATTTAATTCTTCGCCACTAAAGTTTCTTTCTTCTCTTGTGGCATCTTTGAAAATTTTTGAATTTCAAACGATAATTTTAACCGTTTCTTTAAATATCTAAATTTTTCTTAATTATTTACTTTGTTTTCGATTTAAATATTATTTGTCTTAACTTTTATTGTTGTTTCCATTAAGGTTTCAACTTTATTAATTTTTAAATTCAAATTTTGCAACGGGATTATTTCTTCGCCATCTTGTTTTCGCGTAAGAATTTGCGTAATCAGGTTTTGGGCGTCTGAATCTGGAATCGTTTTCCGTTATGATTTGAATTTTCTTTTGTTGTGCTTCTCTGAACGAGTGAGGTGTATTTGCAGCTGCGGGTCCCAGGGCCTTTTTTAGGCTTCTGGGGGCCTTTACGCCTTCAGGGAGCTTGTTTTTTTTTATATATTTTTTTCCGTTGAATTTTAAGATGAAAGTGTTCTATTCTACTACAAGTTTTTTGGTGTGGTGATGTGATGTTGGAATCTGCAAATTTGAAATCTTCTAGATTCTGCGAGTTTAAAATCTTCAAGCTGTGAATGGTATCATCTAAAAAAAAGTTTTATCTTTTCATCTTCATTCATGTGTGAAATGGAGGAAATTGTGACAGCTTTTGGTGCTAAAATTTTCGATATACAAATCAGTAGCTAGAGTGCACTGAATATTCAAGCCCTGCACTAGAAATGATCAGGGTGCAAATTCTTCAATAGCCTGCTCTGCAAAAATTATTTTAGTTAACAGTGTGTTGATGGAAATGTGCAAGGAAACTTGTTAGTGTACCAATAATGCGACTGAATTACCTCCGTGCTGATGACATAATTTTTGCTATTGCCAATTCTCCGAATTTTTCATACAACGCGTATTTTGGTAATTTTTTCACAAGCAAACAAAGACTGAGATGTGCTTTGTAAATATACCACCATTATTTTTCTGCAGAATCAAGATGTTCCTTAAATTTGTTGTTTCTACATAGTATCCTCATTACTATATATTTTTTTAAGCCTGCAGCGTTTTGTAATATGTGTAGCTACATATTTTTATTTTGGTTATTACACTTTCTAAATATGTGCATCATCTTGTATATGTATAACTTGTGGCAGTGATCAAAGTGATTTAATTTAAACTATTCTAAAATAAAAAAGATTTAAATTCATAGATTTTGATTCTGTTTTAATATCTCTAATTTTTTTTTACAACTAGCATTGTACTACCACTATATGCAAATTGACTTTTAATAGTAGCTAGGTTTTTCAGGTCTGAAAAGGTAGGTGAATTATTTCATTATAGCTTGAATTGCTTATTATCGTGTTATTTTTTTCAGTACCCAAAATTGATCTGATAATTGATATCCATATCTATATATATATATTAATTTAAATTTTAACATTGGGTACCAGTTTTGTTTTAACGTTTTTATAATAATCCTAGCTATCCCATCCAATACATCGAATGATTTTTATCTATTTAGACCTTTGAAACGCTTGTAAAGTCGGCATTTCTTAACCAATGCCGGTGTTCAGCGAGCTGTGTTGACATGGCTCCACGATCCTGACACTGATTTCTTTCTATGCCGGTTTCAATACGTTGGTGTGGTGATGGAACAAATGCTTCGACAATCATTGTGACTATGTGGAGAAGTAATACGTGCCACCGCCTTACTGCGTAATACATATCTTTGAATGCGTGAATAAATTTTTTCTCTCAAAGTACTTGAGACCTTTCTTTTTGAACTTCCCAAGTATATATATAAAAAAATGTTAGTGAGCCTATGTAAATACCTTCGAAATTCAAATTTATGGTAGCGGATCCGTCTCCAACTGAATTTTTAGCCACCACTTTGTATTCTCCTCCATCTTCGGAGCCCACTGAAGCTATTTCCAATGACACTAAGTATCCTGTGGCCACTTGCTTCAGTATATATTTGTAACGACCACCTTCGTTGATGGCCTTGCCATTGTGGAACCTGTAGAAGTAAATAAAAACAGTTTTTAAAACACAATTTTATTAGCATTCTATAAGGTTTTTTCCTCAGTTTTATTACCATTCTATCAAGATCTTTTCATTTTATTTATTTTCTAATTTAACAGTTGCGTTGAGTAAACGAAGACTCAAAATGAATGCCCAAAACTCACCATTGTAATGTAGGTTTAGGATCTGCAGTAAGATTACATTCAAATATAATACTCTTGAAATCTGGGCTTTGTTTTATTACAGGCTTTCCTGTGAAGACTGGTTTGCCTTCTTCTTCCTCCTCTTCTTCGGCTGCAAATATAAACAATGTTAATCAATGATGTAAATGAGTAGTCAAAATAGATATTCATGTTCATAGATATATTCAAGCTTCACATAAAGAAAAATAATGGATACTCGATTTATTGTTAGAATAAATCGTCAACAACGCGTTTATAATATGCATGCATATTTGGCCTATCATTTCTGATATTTACTTATTTATATTAAGAATAAACTCGTTTTGATTTCGGTTTTTCATACTGAGTAACTATATGAAGAACTGATGCTACATATAAAATTAAGCTCAAAGTATTTGCGTCATATCGAAATGTTTGGTGGTTAATTTGAATTATTAATTCTAAATTATCTACATTTATTTTTTTGTAAAATGTTTATTTAAAAACTCGATTTAAAGCAAATATGCGAATTATCTTTTATCTCTATAAGTTTTGCTTCGAACTGGAAAAGTATGATTACTGCAGTGAAACTTATGGAGGGCGGTATTTTTCCTAACATTTTTTGCAGTTTCAAAGAAATTTTCAGAAAGAGAGGGCTTTTCATTATTTTTTTTTATTTCAATGAAGTTAAAAGTTTTTATTGAACTTCTAATAACTGATTTCACTGAAAACGAAACAAAATAACAATTCCACGTTAGACGAATCAAAATAGCTAGACATATGACATGCTGCTAGAAAAAATCAAGGCTTACTATCGAAGTTCAAGTTGATTGTCGCACTGCTTTCTCCGAAATTATTCTTTGCTGTCACTTTGTATTTTCCACCATCTTCTTCATCGACATCTTCTATCACCAGTGCGCAGTGATAGGAATTGCCTTTTTTATCACATTTAATCTAAATGAAAAAGGAAATTTAATTATTCAAAATCGATACATATACAATGTCAATAAAATCTAAAAATACTTTTTTATGCTGACTTTCACACATACTGAGTCAGTAAAAGAAAAAAAAATCGAAATTTATTTCAGATAAAATTACAAGTCTTTGAATTTCAAGCCTTTACACTCCATGTATTGCAAGGAAGGGGTGGAGTCATTTCCTAACACGGAACAAACAGTCAAAAACCGAAACTCTTCCTACTGATTCGGGGCGTCTTGTCACTCAATCTTTTCTAAAGCTGCCAGATTATCTGCAATTCAACCAGGGGCTCTTGAAATATTTGAAAATGGAAATCATACAGAGTCTTATGGTCACTTTACCCTGCTTTATGTATGTTATTTAGGATTTCATTGTAATAAAGAAAATGGAATCCCATATATGGCAGAAATTATATGTCTAAAAGACAACAATATTGACCTTCAATTATTCGTTGAAAAAGAATGACCACATTCTATACAAGGTACCCACTTAAATAAGGGTCACCTCCCCCCTTTAACTTCAGAACGACGGCAGCTTTAGTCATGAAAGTAGTGTCTAGGTATAGTAAAACGTCTACGTGCTATACGATGAGACAACTTACAACGCCACCTGGTGGCAAACTTCGGAATTAGCGTTCCAATCTCGAAAACGGTACAAAATAGAGGGAAAATGTCAATCATAAAGTTGTAGAGCGTTATCGATTTAATACACAAAGACACCTTGTACACATTAATACGAAGAACAGAACGCTTAAAATGCACATTTGTTTTTTCGCATTTTCCAAAATTGTGACATCACAAGACATGAACCAAAGGAGAAAAGGTTATTTTTAAGCAAATTACCCCATTATACGTTTCCTGTGGGAATAACTCAAACAGCGGGTGTATGGACCTTTCCGACAACATTTCAGGACTTTCGATGACGTATTACTGTTGCTTGTGCTAGCGCGCCACCTATATGCTAAAACGTGTGCAAAGTGAAATTCAAACAATGGCTCAAATCTGTATTGTATATGACGGAGAGTACTTTGAACACCGGGAATAAAGGCATATTTTTGGATAACTAATTGTTTTTTCTCTTTTTACCATTTTGTGACGTCACAGTTACGGAAATCACAAACAATAAAATTTGCAATTTAAGCATTCTGTTCTTAATATTAATATGCACAAGGTGTCTTTTTGTACTAAATCGAAAACGCTCTAAAACTTTGTAGTTGACAGTTTCCCTCTATTTTGTACCGTTTTGGAGATAGGAACGCTAATTCCGAAGTTTGCCACCAGGTAGCATTGTAAGTTGTCTCATCGCATAGCGCATAGACGTTTTAGTATACCTAGACACTACTTTCATAACTAACGCTGCCGTCGTTCTGAAGTTAAAGGGGAGTGGCCCTTATATAAGTGGGAACCCTGTATATAGTGTAACCTTGAAAGGAGATTCATCAGAAACTATGTGTTAAAAATTTTATAGCATGAATTATTTACTTACATGTAAAAATAGGGTAATATGGGACAGATTTTCAAAACTTATTGTATGCAAAGGAATACAAAATGAATGGAATTTTTATATGGTTGCGTTGCAATGTGTTAGAGTATCGGCGTAGCACTTTTATATTAAAGTAAGTTACCTGGAATCGGTCTTTGCTTTCGACCGGTTTGTCGTCCCTGAACCAAGCGATGGTCGGGGCTGGATTGGCTGCAATGATGCACTCGAAATATAGTCGGTCCTCGTCCTCATCCTGCCGGATAGCCGGCTTCTTCTCGAACACGGGGGCCTTCTGGTCCCTGAAACATACACAAACATTCAACATTCTGATTCCACACAACATCAACAATTGAAAATATTTCGAAAGAAATTAACTTCAAAATTCACTAAAATTTTTTTTTAAACATGTGGCCCCAAAAGCACGTGCATTAGCAAAAGCATTTAGTTTTATTTTGTGTGTTATTGTTTAGTTTCTTACGAAATGCACAAAAATTTTGGATGATGTAGGGTGCATGGTGATTTTCAATCACTAGCAATCTTTTTAAAACAAGGCTATGCGATTTTTGTTCATAATCGTATAATTCAGGAGTGAACAAGATTAAATTTCAGAGAAAAAGATGCACAAGTTAATTTTAGAAAAACAACACCGTTCAATGAATCGTATCTGTTAAATGTAGAATAGTCGCAGAGTGGTTTTAAGTATAACATATTACTTAATATAAGGACTTAAAAATGTTTATATATTTTGGTAATCAGTTGTATAAAAATATAGCTAATTGCAATAATATTAAAAGCACATTCGTTAGACGTGTCATCTGGTTATAAAAATCAGAAGAGCTCCCTTATAACCAGTAATTCGCATAATGAGCGAAACAAATTGTAAGAAAGTGTCTCGCTTAACGAGAGACAATCTTAAATCTTACTCTTTGATAGTTTTGGAAATATCACTTCCACATCATTCCCTGCCTCAAGCAGATCGAAAATGTGTTGGAAGAGGTTCCAAGAGAATCCTCACTTCTTCGTGAAAGAAGCTTTGGCCAGAAAACGTTGTCGAAAATTTGAGTTTAAGGGGTTGAGACAGTATCTGTAGTCGACAAGATTGTGTCTTTGGTCAGGATCATGCGACTAGAAGTGGATAAGAATGATATCGATGAGATTGTAGAAGAGCATAGCCAAGAGCTGACCACCAAAAAGATTATGGAATTACATTACGTTTCACAGTAAGAAGTTGTGGAGGAGGGTTTGTCAGAGGAGGAAAAGGTAGCAGCAAAGCAACAATCTCCTGGCGCAATAAGAAAAATAATGAAGGCATGGAAAACTGTTGCATCGTACATTGAAAAGCATCACCCTACCAAGGCAGTGGCTATGCCCGCTACAAATTTATTGTATGATAATCTTGTGTCGCACTTTCGGCAAATTTTGAAGCGTCGGCAAAAAGAAATGTCTCTAGACAGCTTTCTAGTAAAAAAAGAATTAAATATATATATATATCAGAAACCATTAACTAATTATTTCAATTTTTTTCCTGAAAATAGATTTCGCATTCCAGGTTGCTTCATTCCATAATAGATGAAGACATAGAGATGATTCACGCTCCTAAACAATGCTATATATAAATTTTCTTTGAATACGTTATGCATAAAATGTTTTGAGTATCTTTTCTGCATGGACCGCATTATCGTATTTTACATTAATTTATATGTGGAAAAATGGTTTCGCTTAACCCCTTAAAGGTTGCAGTTTTCTCTGCTATCTGATAACATGACCCCTACTGTTTCGGAAGAGGGCTGTCGTTTTCATTCATCTATAAGAAGGCATAGAATACTTGAGATGCTTATGGATTCTACGTAATTTGTGTCAAATTATAAAGCTAATTTTGATTAAATTTTAGTTTATAAGCATAAAAATGAGATCATTCGATGCACGTCAATATGACGGGAGCGAGACTTAATGGGTTAACGAATGCTACGCATTACGAGTAAGATTCTGGAATGAATTATACTCGTTAAGCGAGGTTCCACTGTAATGCCAGTTTGCAAGCATGTCTGTGGGTTTCTGCCTTTTATCATTGTATTGAGTTGTACAACATGCAAAATACTAAAATATAAATTACTAAACTATAACTGAAACTAGTATTGTGATATGTGAGATTTTTCTATAAATAGAAGATGAACAGACATCCGCCGAAAATTTTATTAAGAACTTTAATATTTCACAGATATAATTAATAGCGCGAAATATATGTACACACTGCCTGTTTATTTGATAAGATATTTTCAATACGTAGAGGGACGAGACTCACGTTTATATGGAATGCCGCTGTTGAAGAATTAATTCAATTTCAGGAACCATTTTTATTATATGGCTAAGTTCCACGACACAGTACATTAAAAGGTACAAATCGCAAGACAGAGAACAACAACACAACACAAGTACACAGAAGAAGAAGAAGAGAGAGAGAGGCATCATGGGAAAAACCCAGATGGCTCTAATAGCGTCACCTACCATAAAAAGGAGAAGGCAGTGAATTGTAACCGCTACAAATATAATTATTAAGCTTTAAATATAAAACGACTTACAGTAACTATATTTACTATCTGATTTGGCTTTTCACCATTCAAACTAAAAGTTTAATTTTTATATCCATCATCTATCGAGATTTATCAAAACAGGAAATATACAACGAAATTTAAAAAATCAAGTATTAATCATAACAGAAAAACGATAATTTTTAATGTGGACTTGAGATTCTAGAAATGTAACAAATGTTTAGTATAATTATTTATTGAAATATTTGACGGAATTTCGAATATGATGGAAACTGATAAAATATATCTTGTAAACCATAGAAAATAATTGTGTAAACATTATTTTAAAATCAATACCGAATTTAAAAATTTCTTCTCACTTAAAAATTATTTTCTTTTTTAAAAATTGTGAATAAAAGCTTACTCATTTAAAACTTTAACTTAAAACAGCGATTCTCAACATATGGGGGCGTTATAATGCTACATGGGGGGGCGAGCATATCGAAAAGAAAATATCATTATAAAAATTGATTAATTTACTGAAAGGAAAGTAAAAAAAATACATTCTGGCATGATAAAAAATAAAATACACATTTACACTGATATAACGCACTTATAAATAGGATTGTATCAGTACTGCACAATGAATTATTATTGTATACATTGTTATTGTATGAGAAAGGGGCGCGATGAAAATTATGATTGAAAATTGGGTCGCAAATACTGAAAGGTTGAGAAAAACTGACTTAAAAGAAATATGCAGGAAGCAACTGATTAAACAGTATTATGTATAGCATATAAAGCGTTATCTGATCTTTAATTTTTATTAAGAGAACTATATGCATAAAAGTTGTTTCTAAAATCTTAATAACATAAATTAAATCTTGAATGAATGATTTATGAGAAGTTATTGATATATAATTAATAAATCACAGAAAAAAATACTGACATATTTGGAAAATCATAAATAATGAGAAAAAGTGTCTTCAAAATATAGAAATTCAATGCAAATTTTGTTCCTGCAAAATTTATTTTTTTTATTTCTATACGTCCACGTCGAAATATAAGCCTATTTCTTCCTTTGAATACCTCATCATGTTACATTCTTATTTACTTTTATTTTACATCATGTTACATTCTTATTTACTTTTATTTTACATCATGTTACATTCTTATTTACTTTTATTTTACATCATGTTACATTCTT
>BGPR01028129.1:0-20186 GCA_013235015.1 Araneus ventricosus | reverse complement strand
TGTGGGCACATGGTTTCAATATAAAACCATCCAAATTTTGTATATGTTTATGTTTTTGTGACTTTAATGATAAAAACAATATGGTCTCGTGTAAAGAAATTTATTTGTCTAAGAAATAATAAAAATTGTCTTTTAATTTCATTTGTTGGTCCCCCAAGGGGTTAACTATTCGGAATAAAAATTTGTACCGTCAAGACTCGATAATCTATCATCTGGTTTAACCACCATCCCTTATTTTCCATTAATACTTAAATATTTCTTCTAACCGAATACATTATTAAGACAGTTTTGGAATTGTTCATGAATGTTTAACTTCATTTGTATGTAATGCCGTTTCTGTTTTATGTACTTAGTTTATACTTTAACTGCGTTCATAAATTTCTTTTTTTTACCATATGCATCAGTGGCTTCTTAGTGCTCTAGTGCTTTCCCAGCAAAAGAAAAATACTTGCTAGGAAATAACTTTTACAGAAGTGCAACATATGTTGTTTCGCAATGAGAATAAGTTGTCTTACTTGGCGCCAAAAACTCTTGCCAGCTTAATAGTATTTGGCAATCCATTCTTAAAATGGTTGACAAACCAAGATTCCAAAGATTACTCAATTATTGGGCACTGGGGCTTTTAATTAAAATGTTATGGAATCGATGCTTTCTCTCTTTTAAGCTTTTTAATTAAATGTCCCAAAGCCTAATATTTGAGTAATCTTTGGAATATTGGTTTAGCGACCATTTTAGGAATGGAATGGCCAAATGTTATTAAGTTGGCAAGAGTTTTAAAATAAATATAATTAAAATAAATAAAATTATGTTTTCATCTTCTTAAATGGCCTACTGTTTGTATTCAAGATCAGACGCTTGGAAAAACTTTCTACTACTAGGAAAACTCCAATAGATACTTTCGGAACATGATGTTTATTCAATCTTAATGGATCTAAAATTCATATTCTTTTAAATTTTTGATGCTGTTCTTTTACAAAGAGATCTTGGTTATTTGTTTTAGTGGTTCACGGACAACAAGTTACTCTTGAACATTGAAAAATGTAGTAGTCTTAGTTACACTCGTAAATCTCAACCTTTGACTTGCGATTATAAAACCAAAAATTTTGTTTAATTTCGCTCAAATTCAGTCACTGATCTTAGTATCACTTTTGATACTAAACGTGATTTTTTTCAACACATTGATGCCATGGTCTCTAGGGTATATAGAAGACTTGGAATTCTTATACGCAAAACAAGGGAATTTTCCAATGAACTTGCTTTGAAAATTCTTTACTTAGCATTATCTGGGACACTAATTACAGAAACAAAATTGATATTATCCAGTGAATTCAATCTAACTTCTTACGATATTTATTTTACAAGAAAAATGGATTTTGCTTGCAGGATATATCTTTAATTTACCTAGTTTGTGTTCCAGACGTGATCTTTTGTGTGTTCTCTTCTTTCATAAAGTCATTAATGGCGTTGACGCCTACGCGTCCTTCCATTCGCCGAGGAGTTTCGCGCCATTTGAGGGTGCAGAGTTTAATGAACTTTAACTGTCCACTTTCGTGACCTTGGGGGTGCGAAGTGGACTGGAGTTCATTCTCGTTCGGATCGCCTAAGCGAACGGACCCTTGTGTCGTATTCCTCCTTGGGAATGAGAATCGTCTCACTTTAAATGTTACTACTTAAGAATTTATTTAAATTGTGCCTTGATCGTTCATGTTTTTGTTTACAATAAATTTATTTAATTAGCAGTCCACAGCTCTTATTTACCCTCTGAACTATCCTCCAAATGGTTTGATTGATTGCAATGATATACTGAGCTCCATACATTTTGCTGTTCCAGTCAGATCTTTAAGAAACAAAAGTTTATTTCAAAATGTATTTTCGAGATTTAACTATGTGAACAAGTTCTCTTTCTACAAATTCTAGAGAAAATTTTAACAAGTTCTCTGATTAACTTGACGTTTTTTATATGTCTCTTGATGTTTTTAAATTGAATTGTTTACAACTTTTAAATTCATGGTGTGATTTCTTTTAACTTTTCACACTCGACTGTATTTAATTTTAGCGTTAAATAAGTTATTATGCGTTTTGATTTTTTCCGTGCTCTACTGTATTCATTTTTAAAATTCTGCATCGTTTTCCGATGTTTTTGTGTGCGTCTGTGTTCAGTTTTTTGCAAACGGCAATTGGATTTTTATCTGTAGTGTGCGTTTTCTTCTTTAAACTTTTAAATTCCTTGTGTGTTTTAAAGGATTTTATGTTTGTGTATATTTAACTTTTAAATCCTTTGTTTTATTTTAAATGGTTTTTTTGTTTAATGTTTTCAATTTTTTAATATTCTTAATATGTTTTTATGAGATTAATATGACCATATGCAACTTTTAAAATCCTAGTCTTTTAATGTTTTTGTGATTGTGTGTATTCTTTTTAAATTATTTGTAAGTTTGTAAATTTTTTCATGGTTTAGTGTTTTGAATTTTTATATTCTCTGTAAACAACTTTTAAGTTTCTAATAAGTTTTTTATTTCTTTAAGATTCACTGATTACAGCTTTTATTCTTTGTGTGTTTATTATTCATTTTGCGCCTGCACTCTGTAACTGGAGTTTTTCTCTATAGTGTGCTTTTCTTTTAAATAAATAAATAATTTTTCGACTTTTAATTAAAATATATTTTATTAATTTTTTCCTTCAGTATGCAATTTCGATTGCATTGCCGAAAAAAAAGAACGAGAAATACTAGTTTTTTTAACCAAGAACGAATTTTTATCTATATATATTTTCCTGCTCGAAAAAATTAAATGAAATCTTGCTTGTGAAAATGTTTTATCTCATTTATTGTTTAATTTTTAAAAAATATTCATTTTGAAATGTTTGTTTCGCTTTTTAATCTCAATATAGAAAAATATCGGAATAATCTATAGAACTCGATAAAAGTATACCGTTCATGTTAGGGATTGCAATCCGGCACCAATTTCAATCCGGTCGGATTCCCATAGATCCGACGGGATCCGGCCGGATTGGACACATCAAAACTATTTTGCCTTTTCATTCCAAAATCAACTGTATAAAAGATGATAAAGTGAGTGTAATACAAAGTTTATAAAAAAAAGCGCTAATTCCTTATTAAATCAACTTTATTTACATTGTTATAATTAATCAACATTTACGTTTGAATCAACAATAAAAATTTAGTGCAGTGTAACTAGTTAAATTGTAATTGTTATATTAGTTTAGTAATAATTAGATAATGACGGGTGGTTAAGTTCAGTCTCACTTACTAGATTTCACAAATGACATCAATGATAACGTGTAATGTAACTTATATTATGTAAGTAACTTATATTATATCTAACTAAATCAAGCTTATCAACTGAGATCACAATAATTAGGTTTTTTAGACACGCCAAGCAGTCTCATTCTTATAATTACGACAGTCATCATGAATCTGTTTAATCAATGGCACAATTATACAATAACGAGTTTAAAACTTCTTCGTATTTTTTAATATACTTTCTTTAAATTATTATTTTAAGTAAAACAATTTTTTTAAAACTCACTTTGGTTTTGAAAAAATTATCGTAGGAAGCAAAAAGTGTTAATTGTGTCATCTGTCAATCGACTTCTTACAGAGCTACACATATAACCAGCGGCCTAGAAAGCCCTTTATGCTTCTACACTTGTTGGTTTTATTGTCAACAAATACTCATGAATAGAAGACAAGTATTTTCCTCGAACTCCTTCACTTTCACATGCAGTCATTTCTTAATGTTTTCTCATAATCTTTCTCTTTTTTTTGGTATTTATGCTCTAGGTTTTCATATCTTGCTGGATTTGCATCTGTAATTCTTTCTGTAATGTCAAATCACTTTTCAATGACGATGAATCTGAGATATTTTCTACTATATTATCTACGTTTTCTTTAAAGCTATCATTTTGAACAACTCTTTCTAAGATATTTTTTACTTCTAGTCTTACAACTTTTTTTTTCGGCATAGTAAATGTATCATCAGTTTGTCTTATATCATCATCATATTTTTTTTTATTCTGTAAGTATATTAATATTCCTTCTTTCATTTTGAATTGGTTTCAAAAGTGACATGTTTGTTTTAGAACTTTTAGACTAGTACCTGCAATGCAACACAAATAGGTACATACTTATAATTTAAAACGTTATTTCGGTCTCTATGTAAGAAGAAAGTCGTATTATAAAGAAAAATCAAAAATATGGATCGTTACTCAATTCATTTCTTAGTCTAATTATCTACTTAAATCATTCTCGTACTCGTAAATGCAACATAAACATACTTCATCTATCAATTGAACAATAAGAATGCTTATATGTGAAGCGGGTGAGTCAGCGTCGAACGACTCGTACACACCACGCATTTAAGTACCTACTCTTGCAACCAGGCGAGTATTTTTTTCAAGAAATCGGCTTCATGTATTTTTTTTTAATTTACCGGATCCGGTGATCGGATCCGGCAAACTGGTGCCGGATCCGGTAGACGTCTAATGATGCCGGATCCGATTTTCCAGATTGCAATCCCTAAAGTTCATGTGCACTTTAAATATATGTTATTAAGGTTAGTACTTATAATAATATTTGCATTTTTGATTTTTGAACTTTTCTGTAATGCTTTTTAACTTTTTTTGTTCTGTGGGAGCACTTTCTGTTATTTCTTTTCTGAGTTAGCATGAAGTAATTAGCATGGTAATCTCTCCAATCAGTCGAAATGTTCGCATTCTAGTTAGCTTGTATATGATGATAACCATAAATTACATCCTCCGCTCTGACTTAGCATCCGGGTCACTGAATGTCGCCACTATAACAACACGGGTACTATGGCTAGTAACAAATGGCCAGCACCGGTCCATGCATCAACACTCCAACAGGAAATACATACCGTCATCGGAGATGTGATCAACACAACCACACCACCATCGCTATACCCTCCAGAGGGAAGTAAGAACCTGCTTACTCATCCGGTGACTTCTCATACTCATCTATGAAGATCCCCACACACACACACGGAAGAATTGTCAATCATAACCGTAAACTGAGTTACCCCTCTCTGCCGAAGCATCCAGAGACCGCGAATTACGATAGCACGGATACTGAAGTCGGAGACCGTACGGCCATGACCGTCCCTGCCCAACTACACCCGAAGGAGGTACGTATCAACACCGGAAGAGGGGTAACTCAACTCCCCCATTGCTGTACCCCTAGGAGAAGCGAGAATCGCTTACTCATCCGGTGACTTCTCATCTTCATATTTGAGGGGTACCTGCCCTCGGAAGGATTGTCATTGATGATAAAATAAATGAACTTCAACAGCATACAGCAAGAAACTGTCTCTGTCTGGTGATTTTAACTAATTAATTTAAGATTAAATTTGATAATGGCAATTTGCATCAAAGAATCTCATTTATCTTCACAAGTTATTTAATGATTAATTAGTAGAAAAAAACACTCACATTTGATACATAATACAAATTAGTTCCACAGGTATTTTTAAAAGATAACGAAGTATGTCACGTTTAAACGTAGCACGATTAAACTCGAAATAGGTGCAAATTCTGCAAATATAAATTTAAATCATTTGCGCCATGAGTATAATCTCCCACAGGAGTTTAAAATCAAAAGAGCATCTAAGCCTTGTAAATAATTACATGATTATTAATGGTATCATACAATCATTTAATTTTTATTTTCCTCAAAAGTTGTAGCATATTGAAAAAGTTGAAATATACAGGGTATCCAAAAAGAAGGTCGTGTATAAATTTTTAGTATAAGTCATCAACATTTTTTTCCTTTTACAATTGCACCTGGAGTCGCAGACTCAAAGGGGTGATCACTACAGAGGCTTTTTGCCAGTGAATTGATGAAAAAAAAGGATAGGAAAGGGAAATGTACCTCAAAGATTTAATGGAATAAAATTCACAACAGTGCATTTGCATGAATAACGACATTACAAATCGTGCGCAACATGATGGATACAATGGCAGGTAGGCAGCGACAAACCTTTGGCGTATTTGAAATAAGTTTTCAAAGGACTTGCCATCCGAAATTATACACACTTCGCATGTTGTTATTCATGCAACTGTACTGTTATGCTATTGTAAATTGGTATTGTATTAAATCTGTGTTGTGCATTTTATCTGGTATACATTTTTCTTTTACTAAATTCACTAACAAAGAGCCCTTGTAGCTCTTTGCGTTTCCTATGTTCTATTGCAAATATGACTTGATTTGTAGGCCTGACAACCCTTAAACATTATAAATGACCTTTTATGACATTTTTATAATAACTATATTGTAGAGTTGTAATATACTGTAAAAAGTTGTAATAAATAATTACTATATTGTAAAAAGTTGTAATAAATAAATAATCACTATATTGTAAAAAGTTGCAATAAATAAATAATTACCATTTTGTAAAAAGTTGTAATAAATAAATAATTACTATATTGTAAAAAGTTGTAATAAACAATGTTTGGTAAAGTTGCAATATATAATAAAAAATGTATATAATAGCCCCAAATAATTTATATTGTGTAAAGCATTTTCGACGCAATAGTCAAAATGGATGTGATTTGATTTAAAAATGCTACATGAACTTTAAGTTTTGGAATCTGCTCACGTGAATTATTAATTCCGGTCAATTTCGTTATATTTCATCCGAATTTTTTTCCAGCAGAGTGCATCATTTCGTCAAGTTCCTTTTGCCATAAAATTTATTTAAAGTAGAGAAAAGAGGAAAATAAATACTACTTTTCTATAACTCAAATATCTGCTTTTCTGAAAGGTCTTTAAATTAACGTCATTGAAATAGTTTTACAAAACTAAACTCATTTTAATGTCATTTTTAGAACAATTTATTTTAAGAACTTCCGTCGAATTGAAACAGTGCCACAATTTATAAAATATTGAAGCACATTATAACTAAAAAGTCTTTCTCAGTTTAAATCAACTTTTGATTCTAAGCTAGAAATTCCCTTTCAGGAAAAGCACTTTTTTTCAACAACGTAAAATGCCACACTCAAGAAACAATTTAAAACTGTTTGGAGTGTTTCAGTTTTTTTTTAATTTGTGATTTTCATTCAAATCATCAAAAACACATTTAAGAGAAATCCTTTATTGATAATGGAACTGTTTTACATTTTCTACCCTCATAAGAAAATCGAACAGCTTTCGAGGCTTCGATATTTCCATTTCTTTCTTTATTTTTTCTAATCTTTCGCATCAGAAAATAAGGAAAAAGATTTATAAGAATCCTTCTTCGGAATCAATAAAATTTGAGTGGAAAAAAAGGGGAAAAAATTTCGCTGCCAAACATTTATGTTACTCAAATATCATTTTTTTTTTAACTATATAACCTACAAATTTGCTCTCTTTTGTAATTATAAAATTCAATTCTTATTCACTTGAGTAAAAAAAAAGAAACGTGAAAAAAATTTCTCGGCCAAACGTTTATGTTACTCAAATATTATTTTTTTTAACTATATACCATACAAATTTGCTCTCTTTTGTAATTATAAAATTCCATTCTTAATCGTCTTTACACACTTTTAACTTGATTTGTAAAGATGAAATTTTGTAATAGATTTTTCACTCAATCCCTGATGTGCTAGAGTTCCTAAATTTTGTAGATCTGTGTGTTTCGATAACAATATACTATTGTCGTATTTTTAGCACTTAATTTATTAATTTAGTTAAATTTACATTCAATTTCATTACATTTATACAACGCCTGGCCACAAAAAAAGTTGCTACGTGTATTCAAACATGCAAATTATAAAATGTTAAAGAACACCTACGCATTGAAAAATTTGAATAAGTTGGCATTCATTACCTCCTTTAAATAGTACAGAAGCAACGTGCAATGTATCAATTCAAAGCAATAATGGTGGAAAGAGTTATACGCGGTCGTGGAAAGGATATGTCAGAGTGATAGAAGGGACAAATTATTGGCTTGTCTCAATAGCAGAAATCCTACAAAGAAGTAGCTGAAATTAGTAGCATTGTGTACTGCCCAGCATATTATTAAAACATAGAAAGATGTGAATGGACCAGCATCTTCGCGGAAAATGTGTGGTCGAAAAACGATCCTAAACAATCGTGACCGAAGATCAATGAAAAGATTAGCAAAATCTTATCGTCAAAAATCGCCCCTAGAACTTACAAACAATTTCTATAAGGGAAGAAAAACCATTTCCACGTGTACGATGAGACGAGAACTCAAAGTAATGGGGTTAAAAAGTCTTAGTGCAGCAAGAAAGTCTCTAGTTACTGCGACTAACCGAAAAAGAGACCGCAATTTACCGAGGAACGTAGAAATTAGACCCTTGATCAATGACAATAAATCTTATGGTCAGATGAATCCATATTTACTCTCTTCCAACACGATGGTTGCATCAGGGTTAGAAGAAGAAGCACATTAAGCATATTGTACCCGTCGTGTACTGTACCCACTATACAAGCCTTTGGAGGAAGTGCTTTGATCTGAGGGGATGTTTCTGTTGAGCTGACCTTGGGTCAGCAACGCTATGCAGCAATAAAATGGTCTCCTGAGTTTATTTAGAGACCATCTTCTTCCTTCAATGTGTTGTTCCATCTCCTGAAGGCGATGGCATTTTTCAAGACGATAATGCTAGGACTCATCGAGCTCGCATTGTAAACAATCGGTTCCGAGAACATAAGAGTTCATTCATGCACTTGATTTGGCCTCCGCAAAGTCCTGACCTCAATCTCACTGAGAATCTGTGAGATGTACTTGACAGGGCATTAAGGGATGATACAAATCTCCCTTGATCCATTGAAGATCTCCGCGACAAATTGATGCTATTGCGGCCAGTGGCGTACCAACATAAAATGGCGCCCAGGGCAAATACCAAAATTGAGCCCTCTCTCCTCTTTATCCTTGGAAAGGTGATTCTAGTTTCTTTCTGAAACTTATTTTTTCTAAACGGTTTTTTTTTTAGTAAGAAAGGGCCCTCACTGTTCTTGAAAGTAAATGGAATCTGCGATATTCTTTTCCGTGCTTCACTCTCTTCTTATCAAAACTAGGAATGATACTTTGGAATACTAGGAAATACTTTTCTGCTAATAATTTGTCACGAATTCCCGAAATAGCTGATATCCAATCCGTATGAATCAGACTTACCGTGAGAAACCTCTAGAACTCTATGGGACTAATCTATTTTAAATTATCTTCCCGTGTCTCCAACTCCCTAGGACGCAAATCTTTGAAATGGACATCCCTTTGAAACGAGCTTCCACTTTCAGTTATAGATGAGGTTTTAGCCATCAAATCTCTGTAACATAATTCTATTTGTAATTTTGTCGCAGCTTGAGCTGGTTTCAGAGTTGACTGTATCCTTTAGGTTTTCTCACACTTTGTTGAAATTATTTTTATTTTAAGAATCTTTGGAATAAGAGCTTAAAAAGAACTTTTTCTTAAGTACAACTAATTCATTCCCTAATTTTGCGTCCCTTGGTAATTGCGCCCAGGGCGCTTGCCCTGCCTGTCCCACCCTAGATATGTGTCCAGACATAGCATAAAATGATAACGTCAATGCCAAGACGAATGCTTGCTGTGATTCGTGCCAAAGATAGTCCGATGAAATAATATTAGAGTTGTGACTTTTTTTGGCTAGGCAGTGTATAACATAGCGAATTCTGTTTTTGTCTTCGCGTCATATTAAAGAGAATCGAGTATGCATTTTGGAATTTAAGTCTTCCCATTGATTAATTTGTTGCAGAATTTGACACAGATCTACAGTTTTACAGGTGTGAAGAAATTTGATTTCTTTAGCTCGTTGCGCTTTTGAGTAAGTACGTCATGTACACACGGGATAAATAAACAGTTTTATAGTCTATTCTTTCAAAGATTCAAGTTAAAGAGATAAACAGACATCCTTCCAAATGACGGATTTTACATAAAGTTTGACACAAATTTACAAATTTGGTGTGAAATACTTATACCAAATTTCATACGACTGGCTTGTTGCTTTTTAGATTTCCCATCTCACGTGAACACAGATAGATAGAGAGACACACAAATATATTTACAAAAATGTGTTTTTTTGGACTCAAGGAGATCTAATCGAAGAGATTCGTTAAGATACCGAGGTCGAAATTTTTAGAGATCGCAATACTTTCTATTTGTACTCTTCATATATCTGAAAGTAGGAAAGGCATACCATCCCCTTAAAATACACATAACTTTTTTTTCTTTTGCTTTACCCAAAAATTTTAAGAATACAATTTCCATTAATTAAAAGATTATTTTATTCATCAATTAATAGTATAATACATTTTTAAATAATATGTCTGATGCTCGTAATAGTTTTCCATATATCTAACTTGTGCCATTTGGGCACACTTTTTAGGTTCAGTGTAACTTAAAATACGGATAGTATATTGTTCACAGACAGTAAGGACTATATATTTCTCGCCATGATTAGAAAGTGATTGATAGAGCCGGATTATTAATGTAATTCGTTCTTTGACACATAAATGACAAAAATTTTGCTCACAAAAAAGTATTGCTACTGAACCGGCTCTTTCAATGTCATGCCATTTTTTTTAGCAGAATAATGTTTTTATGCTGGCATACTTTCTGTAAGTTGCGTTATGCAACGCTCTACAAAGCAGACCTTTGGACATAAAGCTACCAAATTTGGCACGTAGTTACTTCTTGAGCAATATGTGCTCATTAAGACAGGATTTTTTAATTTTAATTAAATTTTTAATTAACTAAAAATTAATCACAATTTCAACTATTTTCAACAATAAATTTGAAGCCTGTTGTAAACAAAAGCTATTTTACACCACCTTAAAATTCAAAAAATTACCTTTTCATTGACACCAATTTCATTTCGGTGAATTTTTTTTCCTTATAATTTTTGAATTAACTTTTCAAAACTAATTTTAAAACAGTTTATAACAATGTTTTTTATTGTTGTAGTGAAATAAAAATCATTTTTATTGTTTCATCAATTGTTTCACTCGCGTTCTTTTGGCCAATGTTAAAATTACACTCTATCAGTGGTGAGCAAACCGTGGGTTGCGACCCACAGAGGCAGTGGCGTAACAAGGGTGGGGCAGGTGGGGCTAGTGCCCTGGGCGCAATTGCAAGGGGGCGCAAAATTAAGGAATCAATCGGTTCTATTTAATATAAAAATAGATTTTTTTTTAAGCTCTTATTCCTAAGATTCTTAAAAATTGAAATGATTTCAACAAAGTGTGGGAAAATCTTAAGGATACAGTCATTTTTACAACCCGGAAACCTCAAGCTCCGACAAAATAACAAGTAATATTATATTTCAGAGATTTTCTGATCAAAACCCTCATCGCTAAATTAAAAGCTCATTTAGAGCTAAGGGAGGATGGGTAGGGATAATTATCTCCGCAGGGTTCCTGGTGCTTTCTTCTAACCTGATGGTTCTTATGGTTTCTCACGGTATGCATATTTTTCAAAATAATCCAACATAATTTCGAATTGGGAAGCAAATGTACGCTTCGCCATAGTTCCTTTGGCGATTCAAAACTCGAACTGAATCTGAAACCATGAAACAATGACGATCGCTTGATTTGCTGCGCGCGCAGCAGAAATACGTCACTTCCTAGCGTAAAGAGCGATGTTCGAAAAGACCGAGGTACGAGAATCAGACCGTCACCTCCGATAGATACGTCCGTCACCTGCGGGAAATCGGTCGCCAAGTTTGTGGCGACTAGTGCGATGAACGGTAAACAGTTAGTAAACTCAACAGTCTAACTTAGTTCACGTCAGCCTATTCTATGGTTGCCTTTGGAAGACTTTCTTCTCTCGGAGGTGACGATCAGACCCCTTCTTTCGGTCGAGAAAAAGCCATTAACGTCCCGCTGTCGAAAGGCGAAACGCTCCCAACCCAACCGGGGTACGAGAATAGACCCGTTAAGCAATCACCAAATCCATTTGGATAATGAATCAGTTCTTTCTTTAATACACAAAGAGTTGAATTCTGTGATCTTTGAGTTCTTTTATATCTTTTTCTATTTAAAACAGCTAAATTTCAAATGGCTTACACACAAAATTTAAAATTTTCAAAGTTATATCTAACCATAACATCAAAAAAACTCTACTTTAAACATCTTCAAACAGAGTGTTGAAATTTTGAAGATTCCCATTGACAACGAAGCATTTCACCAGAAGTAGCGAGCGGTGGGCTAAGGAAGTATAAATGCCCGGGCTAAAGTTTTAGAGGGCGCCATGGAATCAAAGCACTCCTGCGTTTATGTCAGTTTTAAAGCAAAATATGATGAGGGCGCTTACAAATAATACCATACCCTTCCCAGATAGCAATTTTAGTTTGCAGCAAAGTTGCAGCAATCATGCTCTGCAAATCTGCAAGCATGCAGCAAGTTTAACACGGCAAGACTGAAAGCTTGAAACAAGTTATTGCAAACGACGAAGTCACCATGCTTCGAACTTACAGCAAGCTTGTTGCGTCAAATTCATTGCAAACTGCAGCAAAAACAGAGTACGCAGACGACCCTCAGATTCGAACCCCCGACAACCCGCTTCCTAAACCTGTCGCCTTAGCCACTCTGCCAGCTATACCTCGATTGCGCTAATACATCGTGCATTTACACGTTTTATTCTAAACAGTCTTTTTGATTTCATGAATTGTTTAAATTTTGAGTTGAGAATATGATTTGAAGTCGAAAGGAGAGCGATTTTCGCTAATAACTACATTTTGCTATTGGAATAAATTATGAAATTAGGGTTCAAAAGTAATTACTTTTAAAAATATTGGACACAAAGTAAGTTATTATTTTTAAATAAACATTGACTGTTTTTTAGGTCTAATTTTGATTATGAGCATTAAAATTTCAACATTAAGAAAAAGGCGATATATAGTTTTCTTTACAGTGCGAGTTCTATATTTAGTAAAAAGATGGAGAATTTTAAAAAAATTAATTTTTTTTTATAAAAAGACCTAGTTAGTTTTTTTCAAATTATCATTGATTTATTGAATTAATAAAAAGAAGAATGGTCTAGGAGATGACATTAAAAATCGGATGTTTTTTAAAACAGAAACAAAGACCAAAACCAGATATATACAACTGTAACCAAGTCGTGGTGTGTAAGTGTGTCGTGACAACTTTACAGCAAACTTGCATTGCAAGAAGGGTGATCGATTATGTTTTGCTACTTTGCAGGAAGTTCGTTGCAAAGTTGCCGCGTCAAGTTTGTCATGATAAGCTAATATCAAGAAAAATCGCACTTGCTGCAAGTGTACATGCTATCTGGGCTCGCTCCATTTACGTTTGTTAAGGTGGTCGTCTACAGCTTATAATTCACCAAAATCATAACAGTACCGCTATTACGTATTGTTGAAGTCTGGAATTTTGTCAGGAGGTATATATTACCATAATTAATGCGTAAAACTCCAAAATCTTCAAAATGCAGTTAATATTTTAAAAAAAACCTAAATATTCATAAAATTGCGTAGCCTAACTGTAGTAAGTCACCCTGATTATAGATGGCGCCCTAAGTGCGTAATAGAAACTATACTTTCTGCAAAACAGGGATTAAAGCTAATTTTGTTTAGTTTGTGAGAAAAGAAATACACATGAAGAGTTCTATTATTAATTTCTAAACAGTAAAACATTCTTTTGAAGGAAAAAAAGGGTTAAATTTATTAAAAACTGAAATTTTGTCTTGTGTGCTTAGAAATTCAGTAACCCTATGCGGACACTAGGTGCGGACTAGAATCTATTCTGTTCATAACATGAAGAGTAACAGTAACTTCCCCCGTCACCAAATGCACTCTCCTGTTTGGGGTCGAAAAAAGTCAGCCGAACAGTTCTACGAATTGAACTTTTATTGTATAATTTCTGCTAAGGAAATTCTTTCTTAGCAGTTTCTTGACTTAATAGGGCGCTTACCATGTATGTTAGTCTATCTCACTTTCTATGCACTTCTAATTATCACATCAATCATAAATTTATTGGATTAATTTTACATAAGATATGATGATTTCATTAAATATAATTTATACAAAATTATATTTAAGACTTATTCATTTGTGACTATTTATATCAATTATTTTCTTGACAGAAGCTAATAATCACATCCCTTCTTCAAAGTTGTGATAAAATAATGAAGAACAAAAACGTGCTATTTATTATCTGCAAAGTAATGATTTTTTCTTGGGTACTGTATACAAAAGAAAAAGGACATGAATGTTGCACAACAAAATAATAGAATAGCGTTAACTCTGCACTTGTTCTTAAAATTAGATGAAATCTATATCTTGCGGCGCTGTTAAAGAATATTGTGCTTTCAAATAAACACAGACAGGAGCAGAAACACCCTTCTTCTGTACAAATAAACATCTGATAAAATTAAAAGAACGATTACAGTTATCTTAAATTATACAATTATATCATATTAAAATCAATTATATTTTTTTTAATTTTCCATATATATATACCAAACATTTATCTACATATATACTTTATGTATATATTTAAGTTTATTTTTATAAAGAAAAGCGGAAATCAATGAAATTTTTGTGGAAAGTATCCCCAGATAGTTTGTACACTTGCAGCAAATTTGATTTTTCTTGATAGTAGCTTGTCATGACAAACTTGATGTGGCAACTTTGCAGCAAACTTCCTGCAAAGTAGCAAAGCATAATCGACCAACCCACTTGCAAATAAGTTTGCTGTGAAGTTGTTACACCACGATTGCAACACAAGTTTGCTGCAAAGATGATACAGCACACTTACAGTTATATATCTGGTTTTAATCTTTGTCTCTGTTTTAAAAAACATCCGATTTTTAATAACATCTTCTAGACCGTCCTTCTTTTTATTAATTCAATAAATCAATGATAATTTGTAAAAAAACTAAATTTTTTTATAAAAAAAATTGAAAAATTCTCCATCATTAACAAATACAGAGCTCGCACTTTAAAGAAAATTATATATCACCTTTTTCTTAATGTTGAAATTTTAATGTTCATAAACAAAATTAAACCTAAAAAAACAGTCAATGTTTGTTGAAAAATAATAACTTACATTTTGTCACATATTTTTAAAAGTAATAATTTTTGAACCCTAATTTCATAATTTATTCTACTAGCAAAACTTAGTTATTAGCGAAAATCTCTCTCTCTTTGACTTCAAATTATATTCTCAATTCAAAATTTAAAAAATTAATGAAATAAAAAAAACAGTTTAAAATAAAACTTGTAGATGCACCGATCTATTGGCGCAATCTATCTTCCCCTATCAGAGTTCGGCTGGCTGAGTGACTAAGGCGTCTGGTTATGAAGTGGGTTGTCGTGGGTTCGAATCCAAGGTTGTCTTCGTACTCTGTTTTTGCTATAGTTTGCAATGAGATTGACGCGGTAAGCTTGTGACAAGTTTGACGCGTGGTGACTAACTTATTTGCGTTAACTTGTTTCAAGCTTGCACTCTTTCCGTGTCAAATCGAGGCCATGCGCAAAAAGTAAACAAGAGACCTGCACATTGGATTCGTGACGTCACAGTCGTAAGCCTCTCCGTAGCTCTGTTGTTGATGTAGGAAACGCTCATTCCCAAGCGGAAGCACAAGATTTTCGGCCGTTACTCATCACTGAATGAGTTTTTAATATTGACGATCAATTAATATAAATAATTGGTGAAAATAGCACATGCAAAAAAATTACATTTCATAAAAAAAGCTTTCACACAATTTTCAATTGCAAGAAGATCCGTTCAAAGTATGAATTTTGATAATGAATTATTCAGTGCTTTGAGAAAAAGTGTGAGAAACAGATATTTTTTTTTAATTTCATTTTCATAAATTTCTAATTAAATTTTAATGTAAGAAACAGCTTTCCGTATCACCTTAGAGGTACTGTTTCAGTATGTACTACCCCTTTTAAAAAATGTTATGAGAAGGCGGGTTTCCCAATAGGTCTATTTCCTTCAACTACAAAAGAATTAATATCCTAAAGTTGATAATTTTCGTTTCAAATTTTTAGCTCTAAGCTGGTCATTCTTAATTTTGGTATAATTATTTAAAAATATATTTGCTGAAATGGAAATACATTGCTTTACACAATTAGGACAAAATTATTTTTACATTTACATGAAACTTCAGGAACAGAACTTAGAAATTCCATTTTTTCAAAAACCAGATGTTCCAACAGCTGCATGTGGTTATTGGCTTTTAAAAATTTCTTTTCAAATTCTTTACGAATTAATTTATTGAAAATTTAGTAATTTTCCATCAATATTTCTAGTGTGTATTTAGTAGGCCATTTCGAGTCTCCTCGATCTAGAAGTGATACATATTTGCAAGCAGTGTCAATTTCATATTCTAAACCTTTGTTATAGTAAATTTTGATATATAAAGATCGCAATTTAGTTTCTGACTAACTTTCTTAGCAACATACCCTGATATATAAAAGAATGCTGGCATTTCCTCTGGTGATATTTCAACATCAGTAGTTGTGTCGAAAACCTCATACAATTCTTCATCTACTTCAAATTCTACTGAAGTTTCTGAAATTGCCTCAAAAATTTCTAAAGATTTTATGTGAAATTTCCCTTTTTTTCTGAATGAAAATGTATCCAATCTACAATTTTTAGCTTTTCTTCAGATTCAAATATTTGAAGGCGTGAAACATTATAATTTCCCCCAGACATTTGTCGATGCTGCCCAAATCTTGCTTCTAGACTATCAGTTTGAAATTTACCTAATAATATATATTCTGGGGTGTACTCTTTGAAGATATGAGCTACAATATCTTTTTGTGGTAAACTGAAGGGCAGATTGTGTTTAAGACTAAAGCTAACTAAATTGGAACCAAATTTAAAATCTCTTTGCAGCAAGCATCAAGTGAAAGGATCTCACTAAACTTAAATTATAAATAATTACTGATGACTAAAATAATATAGAAAATATTTCAATAAACTATTTTGAACTTAAATTTCAATTCTCCATTTTATATGTTTCGAAAATTTACTTACTGTGTTTCTCAACAATGATTTCTTCCTAAAACCTATGAATTAAGTTTCTTTAGTCAATAATTGAATCTTTGAAAATTATAAATTATGTATATGTTACATAAGGAGCATAAAAATTGAAGAAAGGCTTAAGTGGGGCATGGCACAAAAAAGTTTCGGAAACAATGAGTTAAACGGAATGGAAAAAAATCTATAGCTTAAGGAGTAAAAACATTTCCAATCGAATGCATGCTACTTTACACTATCAGTATATCTGAAATAATAATTTATGAATTGCTTGTTTCATCTTTGATAAAGAATAAGAAATTACTGAGTTAGATTTATTTTATTTGTGTTTCAAAAGTACGGTAAAAATATGAGCCGTAAAATTTCATTTTCCAATGCGAGCAAATGCGGCAAGCGAAATGAACCTTTGGTAAAAGAGTTGATTTCCTCCGTACTTTCGGCTCAAACCGCAGACTGACTTTAACACTAATTTGTACCCATAATTCTATAATAAAATTCTAAAGAGTACCCAGACTCTAGAACTCAGGCATGCATAAATGATTGACAAAAATATTACTGTGAAATAAACGATAATGTAGAGATACTAAAATTAAAGCCTCAAAAGAGACTTGTCACCACGTGAGTTAAATAAGACAAAAATATTCCAAATGCGCAATTTAAGCAATCAAAGTTAACATCAAGGTATATTTCTTCTATAAAACTAACATAAATGCCAAAAACTTACTTCGATATTAGTTAATTCATTAAAATCCAGCGGAATTCCTTCAAAAAACGAACACACACATACACAATCAACTCGAAAAGGAGGCTTTACTAACCCATTAATCTAATAAAGTGCAATAGGCAGCCAATTCGGAGAAAATGGCCCTCAAACTTTGGGCGCAGCTTATATGCCAGTTAGTGATCATCAGCAGTTAGAGGCCAAATGGCTCAGGTGTCAACGGTTTGGTTCTCGCAGTGTTTTTTTTTTTTTTTTTTTTTTTTTCATTTTTATTTTTTTCCAAAATTATTTCAAATTAAATGAAAAATTAAAGAAATATTTTTAATTAAAATATTAATTAATTTTGTACATAAAATAACTGTTCATTCATATGATACTTGAATTATAGTTAAAATTTAATTTATTAGCAGTAAAATAATTATAAATACATTTTAATGGTGAGAAATAATAACTGTAATTAAAATTGTAATCTTAAAATCATTAAAAGTTTTAAATTATTGGGTTTTTATATTTACAAATACTTCGTCTTTACCTTATCTTGAAAGCAAAAGAAAGCAGATGTTAATGCATTGAATACATTTGCGGACTGTTTAATATTTTAATGATCGAATGTAAATAGCAGAGAGCGGCTGTTAAACTTTTTCGGAAAAACCAAAATTTAAAACATGATTTTAACCTTTATATCATTGAATTATTTCGTTGTTAATATAAAATAAAGAAAGACAAAATATCTAATATTTTGCATAAAATTTACATATATTTTTTCTCAGAAACTAATTCACATATTTAAAATAGGAATCCTAATTTTACTCAATATCTTTTGAGAATCATTAACTTAGTTTTGTTTTAGTATCCCCTATGATACATTTGCAAAATTTAAATGTTGAATTATTTTTTTTTAGATTTTCAATAAAATTCACATTTTTTTAGTTTTTTAAAAAAAATTACTGAGTAATAAAATTATTTTGGTGTTTTGAATGGGACCAAAAATGTTTTTTCCTACAATTTAGACCAAAATGCTTTGTTTTGTAATAGTTATATATTAACTGGTTAGAAATACAAATTTCTAAAATAGTTGCCATGTTAAGAAATGAAATGTTTAGAAACTTTAAATTTAAAAAAATACTTTTATTAAAGCTTCTTCAGGTTTAGTTTCTGATATTTTCTCATCTAAGTTTTTATTACTCAATTGATGCTGCAACGTGGTTTTGAACTCAGAGACTGGGAAAATACAAGATACAAAACTGAACATGGTTGGGAAACTCCAGTTTTAGGGATGAAATGGAATCGCCAATTGGATTCTCTGAGGGTTAATATGAGCTGGATGAATGAATCAAGCCTTGAGAAGATAACGAAGAGAATTATGCTGTCAGCTGCTCATAAAGTTTTTGATCCAATTGGGTACACCGCCCCAGTTATGCTTTGCCCGAAGTTAATGTTGCAAGAGGCATGGAAAATGTCCATAGGATGGGATACCAAAATTACGGGCGATCTTAGAAAGGAATTCTTACAGTGGTTTCAAGATCTAAAGATCCTCGAAGAAATTCATATTTCCAAATAGATAAATGTTACAGCAGAAAATTTGAAGCACTGCACAGTTCATACTTTTTGTGACGCAAGCAAAGAGGCTTATGCTGCTGTGGTATTTTAGAGATTAGAAGAAGAAGGTTCTGTTAAATTGTCCCTTCTTGCTGCTAAATCTAGAATATCTCCCTTAAGAGGTGGTACAATACCACGTATGGAACTATTAGCTGCCTTGGTAGGAGCAAGACTAACAAATTCAGTTATTGAAGCATTGAATTGGAAAGAAGTAAAATGCTACTACTGGAGCGATTACACTACTGTACTCACATGGATATCTAGAGAGGAAAATTGGTCAGTATTTGTCCGAAATAGAGTACAGGAGATAAGAAAACTGACTTCTCCTTTAGCATGGAATCATATAGTTGGAGAACTAAATCCCTCAGACTTACCATCTAGAGGCTGTACAGCAACACAACTTATACCACTTAGATGGTGGGAGGGACCAAAATGGTTAACAGAACTTCCCGACTTTTGGCGGCGCATGGAAATATCTTAAATGAAGTTATTAATGAAGACGAGACAGAAAAGGAAAAGTTAAAATCTATGAAATCGTTGGCTAACACTGAAAATATTATCCAGTGCAATAGAATCTATTCGTTCTTCTCCAAATACCAACAAATAGTACGTCTAATAGGTTGGATGTTACGATTTAAACATAATTATCTCTGCACAAAAGAAGAAAGAACGCGAGGAGAACTCACCTCTTCTGAATTTCATAAAGGGGAGTTGAAATTAGTTTCGATGATTCAACCAGTGGCGGATTGGCGAGGTTGCCAGCTTGCCCTATGGCAACGGGCCTCTTAAACAGAAGACAATTTGGGCCCCCAAAAAGTGTGGGAGAGGAAAAAAGATCTCATTCTCTATAGTAAGCTT
>BGPR01028128.1:9948-20187 GCA_013235015.1 Araneus ventricosus | reverse complement strand
TCGGTCCTTTTCCAGCAAAGGAAAATAATAATTCGTGTTTAAACTGCGCAAAAATAGGCCTATTTTAAAATAAACAACCCTTTTTTCACCTTTACAGAATTGCATCGTCTCAAGTTCATGCAACACGTGCGCTGCGTGTACCACGGACAAGGCAGGTACAGATAATAAAATCGTACCATATGCAAAAATTAAGCACAAAGAAAGAGATTAGGATCCATTCTAATGGCCAGTTTGTTCTTTCCTGTTTTGTATTCACAACCGCAAGAGGTCGCGAGCAGTTATCGATCAAAACGTGTGATCTAGACCTAGTGATCTAGTTACGGGAAGTGGCATTGGTTCTACTGAGGACAGAACAATTTGTGGGACATAAAATATTCCAGAATGGACGAATGCCAGAAATTGCTTTCTGAATTATGAGGTATAGAATCATAGTGGCCATTCATGGATTTATTTAGTTTTCAGCTTACAGTGCTAAGGATCTAGATCACTAAAAAAAGAAACTGATGTGTAAAAATAAATAAAAAGCATCCTTGAACAGAAATATTTGCATAAAACACCGGTTCGCAGCCTTTTAGTGCTCGACACCAAACTTTTCATATCATTCTAAATCACGGGTTTTTTCAGTTTTCTTATTTGCGGTCCAATTTCACTTCTACAAATCTATTCTTCTATACAAACTTCTATCTTGCCTCGCTCCTGAAGTTCTAATACATATTTTTTTAAAAAATGGAGTATTAGTTAATGACTAAAATGGAATTCAATTAAAACAGATATTTAGCAACTTTAATGAAATCTTTCATATTAAGGTGTTTTTTCTCACCATATCTGCTTACGAATTTTGCAGAATATGAAAACGAAAGTTTTGAGAATTTTCGCGAATGCAAAGTATTTCTACGTGACGCACAGTTTAAAAGCACCATGCCTAAATCCTCCCCACTTTTTTTCAATAATTTTCTTGAAGTTCAATGAATCTTCGGATAGTAATCGTCGAACAACAAATTAAATTATGAATTTTATTTATAAGCATGCCTGTGTATTCAGAGAGCATATTCAATTTTTATCAAATTCTATAAAATTATTCGAAAATTCAAGTTTAAAAAATATCAATTTATGGAAAAACCTTCATCATTTTGTTTCTCTCAGAGGGAAGCAGAAATTCTGCTCACTGCAAGGCCGATATCGTTCTAAATCTTAATGGTATTCGACTGGAATTTTTATATAAGTTGGCCTACATATCTGGCTTTGAAGTTGTGAAAGAAATATTACGCTACATCTCGCGTACATGCGCAGCAAAAAAATTATTTACTACAAACACTCATATTTCCTCTAATATTCATAGTATTAACTTCAAAGTTTAATGGAATACTTCTCTAACACATTGTCAAGTATTCTGTAAGTTTCGTATTATTTGGTAGAACAATCTGATCTGCATGTCATAAGCAAAAAAAGATGCGGGAAATTTTGGGATATTTTAAGAAAACCTTTATATCTTCCAGAATATACTTGCAATTTTTACGAAAATGCATGTAAGCAATATGCTTATTAAATAAAACCATTGGTGAAATTTGTAAATCATTATCAGCTTTCTGTGAAACAGGGTGAGCCCAGATTTTTTTTCTTCTTCAACAAATTTTGGTCAGTCCGCTAAATGCCCCGTGATCAAATCTTCACTGTAAAATGTGAGTTAGACTCTATTCTTTACATGGGCGAAGTTAAAGGACAGTTGGTCGAGCCTTTCCGTAGAAATTCTGCTATGAACATGAAACCATATGTTCCAACCAGACGTTAAAAAAAAAAAAAAAAAAAAACCAGATATATTCGTTATTGATAGCGAAAAATTCATCTGAATCTTCCTCTTTGAAATTTCAAAAAATCGAGACAGGTGGCGTTGCTTTTTAAGCGACGATATATATATATATATATATATATATATATCTGTTTTTAAAGGAGGTATTTTATTTTTACTTTCTCGTATACGAAGTATACAAAGAGAAAGTATTGTAATCGTCAAAAAATTCGAACTCGAGATTTTGACGAATCTCCACGTTTTAGACCTCCCTGATTCCGAAAAACACAATTTTGGAATTATGTCTGTCTGTGTGTGTGTCTGTATGTGTGTGTGTCTGTATGTGTGTGTGTCTGTGTGTGTGTCTGTGAACACGATAACTCGAAAACTATTAGAGCTACGGGGATGAAATTTCGTATGTGGTCTTTAAACATAATTTGTAGGTTTCTATCAAATTTTGGACAAAATCCGTCAACGGGAAGTCTGTCTGTCTGTATGTTCGGGGTCATGCGAACGCTATAACTCAAAAACTTGAAAGGCCAGATGGATAAAATTTTATACACAGTTTTATCGTCATGAATGTAGGTCCGTATAAAATTTTGGGCCAAATCCGTCAAAGGGTTGACTGTCTGTCGGTCTGTATAATCGCATACTTGTTCAGTTTTGAAACTCACTCCCTGCGCATGCCTACTAGTGGCAATGCCTGTGCAAGGAAGGGACGCTCCGAAACTTGGCAGTTTGCCAAAAACAAATTCTGGAGCGATTTTGTAAGAAAGCAAACATTTAGGGAGTCTCGCCAGGTCCTGTTGCGCAAAAGAATGCGCAGGGGATTTGAATTTGTTTTGATCCTTCAAACCACGCGTGGTTCCAACTTTGGTTTACTTGCGACGGAAGCTTATTTGACGTCTTTTATTATTCTAGTTTTCTCTACATGTGTTAGGAGTATACGAGAAAGTTTAGGGGAGACCACTCCCGCTGGTTGTTTTAACAGAATACATCTTTTTTTTCTATTTTGGTTTTAGAAATGTGTTTTTGTATATTGTTTTTCTTTTTTTCGATTCCACAATCGTCCTAAAGGTAAACCAGTGGCGTAGCGACCAGAGGAGGCAAGGGGGGGGGGGTAATGACGCTCCGGGCGCCATGGGACAAAACATTAGTGCATTTATGCCATTTTTTTAAGTGAAATATCATGAGGGGACAAAAAATAATGCTACGCTCGGGTCGCCATTCACACTTGCTAAACCACTGATGATGAGTGGGAGACGCGAAAAATCATATTATTATGTACGCACCCATAGGGTAGAGAATTAATGACGCAAACTACAAAACGGCTAGCAAAAATTATACTGAAATTTAAGATATATTTTATGAAACACAAGGTAAAAAATCATAATATTATGTATGGGATACAAAAGTTCTGTGCTTAACAGTTAATACCCTGCTACAAATAATTGTTTACAAAATATAAAATTCAGTATTATAAAATCGATTCGATTTATAAAGATATATATAATCAACACTAGGCTATGAATTAAAAACTTATAAATAGTTTAGGAGAATAAAATGATTAAACCTTTAAAAAATTAGTTTGAAAAATACAAAATTATATATTTTAACGCAAAGCAGCAGCAAAAAGTAGGGAAAGCCTTTGATTATACTGGATTTTAAAAACTTAAAATGTATCGCAAGAAAAAGATCTTATTTCATTTCGAAAAAGTGATATAAAAAATCTTTTTGACAGAGATTTTGTAGCTCTGTTGAAGGATTTCAAACTTAAACAAATAAAATTTAAATTTATATCTCCATCGTTTTAAAAGCTAATTGAAACTGGAGCAAAAAAAGCAATATCAAAACATAAAAATTTATTACGAACATAAATTCTAACGATTGAAAGAACAATTAGAAACAAAATTCAGCGTCGAAGGAAATCATAGATAAATCAGTTAGTAGTCAACATCCAAATAAGAGATGTTTTAGTTAAAGAGTATCATACAATAACGAAATCACATCCTTAAATTTTAGAGCGTTCAACAGTAGCGCATCAAAGAAGCTACTACAGCGCATGTAAATTTTCTTGCAAAGATAGAAGGTAAAAATGTATATTTATCATCCAAGTAAAGGAGTGAAAATCAACGCTGAAGGGATAATAGCTCCGAGAAGTGACGAGAATTTAGAAGTTCGTGAGAGAAGGACATGAACTTTCGTAACACAGCTGGCAGGTGTTGTGGTTAGGAAGAAAATTTTCGGAAATGAAGCAATCTTGAGTTAATTGATTGAAAAGCATGATACTACTAGGCCTGAATGCAATAAATCATTATTTAAATGGATTGCTACAATTCGCGTTCATATGATACATATCGAATTCCTCGTGCAAGTTTAATTTTGGAATCCATTGAATAACTAACAGCAGAAAAAAGAGGGGGCAGCACAGCATATCGATAGAGTGAAGTTAGATGTCAGGTCACGTGCGCTGGAGTGCGGCAATGGGGGGAGCAGGGGGACCCGCCCCCCCCCCCCCCGCCGGGGAGAATCTTTGTACCCCGTTCACGCGACGGGGTATTCAATTAGTAGATAAAAAATGATCTGGCAAAAATTTCAGACCAATTTCATTACATCCCTCCCCCCGTACAGCAGATCGGGCCCCCAGACAGACTGACGTGAGCAGTTACTCTTGTCATGTGACTGTGATGGCACATGAGTTGACTCCATTTCTCATACAACTATTTTTATTTGATCAAGAAATCATTTGCACAAAGTTACATCGTTTTTGTTTTATTACTATTCTTTTTAATGGTAGTTGCTTACGATGCTGCTGTATTTTTCGATAGTTTATTTATTTATTTATAATTATTGATACTGTTTTACTGTTAATGTATGTTAATATTGCGTTGCACTATAGTGTCTTATTTTATATTTGGAGTTGCCGTTGTTTCTGTTTGTTTTACAGTTACTCGCACAGTTGTTCTAATAAAAGTGTCTTCGTAAAGTGTAATTCGCATTGAATTGACTTCCTTTGTGACAGTTATAAGGCAAAATTTGTATGTTCGTAAGATCGGATAAATTACAAAATGGATTACCATGTCGATCCTCGTTCTCCACGGAGGAAAAATTTTTAAAAAAATACTCTAAACTGGAAGAACTTTTATAAAATATCTAGAGTATAGAACATCAGCAAATCCATTGTAAGGGGCCGTCCACAAATGCCGCTTGGAGGGGGGGGGAGGGGGCCCGCGAAATTGTGCCCGTTTGCGCCAAGGGGGAGGGAGGAGGTAACAAGAAGTGTGACATCACACATTTTTGTTTAAATAGAAACATTTAAAATCAGCAGATTAAATTTTGAAATTACCAGAATGTGAGGGTATTTATTAATCGGGACTAAAACAACTTTCATGTGATTTTTTTTTTCACTTATATTCCTTTCTTTTCGAAAAAGGCATTCGGGGTATGTTCTGAGAATATGGCAGCAGCAGAAATTATTCACAATTAGAAGAAAACATCCCTCTGCTCACAAATGTCATTAAAACACATAGTTAAAGTTTAAAAATAAAATTTGAAATATGATCTATGACGTAGTGCTTTGTTTCTGAACTGCAAGTATATGTTTATGTAATATAGCGTGACATGCGACAAGGGGGGAGGGTATGGTGAAGTGTGACACTTTGTGACAAACGGGGGGAAGGGAGTCAAAAATATTGGAAAAAATTGTGACATCATTTATGGACAGCTCCTAATCAGAAGTTATAGCAAAATATACAGGACAAATTTTAAAGATCAACTTAACTACGAGATTATGCCTGCCAACTAAAAAACGTTTGCTTCAATTGCTTTATGCCACTAACCTGAAATAGTTTTAAAAAAATAAAAACGTGCTTTAACATGATAAAAATCTCGGCATTTTTCTCAGACATTCTTAACAGATTTTCTTAAAATAGTACAAACAATTAAATTTCCATCAAAACTTTGCAAAAGCATTGGGGTCAAAAGACTATCCGAACAATAAACAAGTTAATTATTTTCTGAAGAAAAAAGAAAATAATTGCATTGTTCTGAAATAAAACCTAGAACAAAACATTTCAACACATGCTTACTGTACTCGAATAAGTTATGACCAATGTACCCTTTATTCTTAGTAATCCTACCGATAATATCAATATTCAAAACCCACACGTGACTCGATCTTCGCAGAGAGATAAGTTTAGCTGTTTAATTCTTACTTCTCGTGAAAAGAATTCGGAAATCGTCTGCCATCACGCGCCAAACAACACATGACCTGAATTTTCAATTATACCGCCCGGAAGTTACGAAACACTGAAACAAGCAGTCTAATCAAGAGAAACAGAGTTAAAAGAATAAATAGCAGGAGGATTTTCCCGCCATCTTATAAAAATAAGCCATTGTTCTAAAAGCTTTTTACTTTGTCGAAGGTCGATTAACAAAGGTATTCGCGCGCAAAAGAACTCCAATGAAAATTGTTACTCCTTTGACCCGAACAGTCATTGTTGGGTGACGTACTCACGTTCAAGGTTAAGTTTCCGGCCTACTGCAAGAGGAATATGATTGCTTCTGATTTTAAGGTAAGAAGTTCTTCAGAAAAACAGGTTGGGTCAAGAAAAAAATACACAAGAGGTCAAATTTTTTCAAGAACACTCGTGTGCAGAATGGAATTTATATTCTGACATTATAAGGAAATGTTTGGAACAATTTGGCAGCTGTCGGTGACGTCATCTGATGCATTATTCTGTTCATGACTTAAGCTTTCATTCTACTCATAACCGCAGATCTCTTCCGTAGTGGAATTCTTACGAGGCGAATTCATGCAATAAATAGAAAGGCACTTTTTATAAAATGGTTCTAAATTGGCCATTACAAAGACGCAGTTGAACGCCTTAAAAGCGATTTGGACGGCATAATTCCCTTTGTTGATATATCTAGTTTAATAGCGCATTTTAAATTGATTTGTTAATACAAAATTTTGATAGGGAAATTATCTAAAATAATTTTTCTATAAACAAAATGGCAAGCAGTTAAAAAATGTAATCTGTGGAATGCTCTACGAACTACTTCTGACATAATACAAAATATTCGAAATGTTTACATTAGTACACCTCGATTCTTCACACGAAGGGTTAAATTAAAAGACATTAGTTACTTATAAAAAAAAAAGAATAATTTTTGTTTAAAGAAAATGTTATTTCGTGACGCCATGTAAGAAAAGGATTCAGTATCACCTGTGAATGAATCATTTCTCTATTTGCTTTAACATTTATAGCGTTACAATTTCCTCAGACATTCAGATATGAGCTGTAATTTTATAACCCATAAAAATCCGCTTAAGAATTCTAAATGAGTGAATGAATAAACTTTATTGAAAGGATTCACTTGAATATTTTTAGAAGGCAATGTTTAGAAATGAAATAATTCAAAAATATGCTACGATTTGAAATTAATTATCTCATAAATGTAATAAAGAATTCTGAATTAATGAATTCTAAAGAATAAATGAATTAAGATGAGTATTTTTACGAATAATCCTAAAAAAAAATCACAAATGACATTAATACTTGATAAAGAAAGGAAGAAAGAAATACACAAAAACAGGTCAGTTTTTCTTTCGAAAAATCAATCTAAATATGAGACGAAAACTATTTCCAATATTTTTTTTTAAGAAAAACGAATTTATACTTGAGAAAATAACACTTTTCTTATATATGAACTTCAGAAAAAAAAATACAAAATATTTCTTAAACATTCAATTTGCTAAAACTTGGAATAAATACTTGACAATTCAACATTACTATATCTGCTACTGTCACATTTTAAAAAGCAAATTTTAATGAAATTTATTCAATAAAGGTGAAAATTCATGTCAATTTTTAAGCGAAGGAAACTTTATACGTGTCTGAAACATCAATAGACATCTTTTAATTTAATGGACTGTTTTCCAATACATGCGAAACACAGTGTTATGTATCTGAAAAGTATCACTAAATAGATTGCACAAAAAATAAAAGAATCTAGATGTATTGCATCTTAAAGAAAATATTTTCACATTCTCTCATATGTTTTCACAAACTCTGCGGAACGTCAGTACGTGAATAGGAAGTACAGTAAAAAATAAATATATCTTCTAAACAAGGGTATCGGTTTATTGGTCTGATTCTCAAAAGAAGAATTTAATATCAATATATCAGTGTCTTTTTTCACCACTGAACAAAATATTATTACGATTCGAATGGTAAGGCATTCAGTTAAGTTTTTACATAGTCTCTGTTATAAGACGTGTTTTGGAGAAATTACATGCAATTTAGCTCAAACCATTTGCAAGTTGAAAAAAAATCATGCAATTATCTTCTGAATATAACTTCAATACAATCAATTCACGTGATGCCACTGTCACATGCTAAATGCAGCGACGCATGTCATTTGTTACAAAACTGCATGCTTTTTTATGCACTAGTATGATGCAATGCTACAAGCATCAACTCCAAGATACACAATGGATTCCAAAATTACATTGCCGCGATGTGTTTGAGGTAAATTACATGAGCATGAATTGTCTCCATTACTACAATGGTTTAGCACATTTACATATAAATATATTTTAACATTATTTTCTACTGGTTCACATTATTTTATGATTTGGGTTAGACTAAACGACCTTCAGGAAGATGCACAACACATGCGCTACTTTTTCCAAGCGAGCACGTCTCAAAACATTCCCATTTCACCTAGTTATGATAGGGTTGCTGGGGAATAAACAATAATTTAAATTTTGTCATTTACAGAGTTAAAGTTATGAAAAATATTGTTCCATGCTACGGGCGTCAAAGTAACTAAACTAATTAATACTTAGTTATTCACATTGCATACATCAAAAGTGCAATGATTCGTGCATTTCTCATCAACCCTTTAAGATTAGATTGAGATTGATTTAAGAAAGGAAAGAAGCTAGCTTATGACATAAAATTAATTTGATCAATTAATTATGATCAAATTATGATTTGAGATAAGAAATTTAAACATTTAGATCAGAGGTTCCCAACCTGTGGTACGCGTACCATTGGGGGTACGCGAAATCAAAGTTGGTAATGGCGGAAACTAGAAAATATAAGGAATTAAAAAAGTTACAGAATTTTATTCCCCTAAGTTAATACTTGCTATTTAATAACTATACCACTTGCAAAGTTGATTATTACAGAGTGTAATTTTAAGCCAACCTTATAAGTAATGCGAAATTATTACAATACGGGTTTTATTTGTGTTGGCTTTGAACTAATACTATTGTAAAAATGCGATAAAATGTAAAATAACAAATAAGTCCTGCAAATGTTATTAATTCGAGTCATTTGACCCTTAAGCTGATCTAAGCCCTTAATATTATTGATAAAAACTTTGCATACACGGATGGTTGGTGGTGTGGGGGGGGGGGAGGAAGATTAATCAAGGGGTAAGCGAAAATATAAAGATTAATCAAGGGTACGCAAAAATATGAAGATTAATCAAGGCGTACACGAAAATATAAAGATTAATCAAGGGGTAAGCGAAAATATGAAGATTAATCAAGGGGTACGCGAAAATATGAAGATTAATCAAGGGGTAAGCGAAAATATGAAGATTAATCAAGGAGTACGTGAAAATATAAAGAGGGAACTAAATGTTTGGTTCATCGAAAAATTGGGCAAGAGCTTACTCCAACTTACTTTTCAGCGTTAGATGTTAGCACTTCACTATCTCAAAACATTAATAAAAATTAATCGATAGATAACTTTATTGCTAAAACCACGTTATCAAAGTGTTTATTAATATTTCTTTCGGTTTCTGAAGTTATTACGAGACAGTAGTTCTAATCAGAGGTGGTAAAATAGCTTCTATAGCCATTTAAAAATTGATGAATGATATGGTTAGGATACTTCCATGGCCTTAGAAAGAAAGGGTCGACTTCTACTAGATGCAGCATAAGAAAATGGCAATTAAAATTATTCAGTGAGAAGAATGCATATAAAGAGGAGAAAGAAAACAGAAAACTGACTGATGCAGTTTATTGATTTCATTAGTGATCAGATTCAGGGATAAATGTATCGATAATTAATTACTCTCGTATTCTCGGAAACAAAATTTGTGGGCAAGTTTAAACTTTTGTGTGTGTGTTTTTTTTTCTCTCCTCCAATAGCACTTTTTTAAAGTCATCGGCAAAAGTAGGCAAGTAGGTAGTTAAGTGAAAACAATAAGCATACATAAAAATATTATAAACAATCACACGGACTCTTTTAAAATTGTCAATTTCATTTTTATTTTTATTTATTTTTGTATTGAAGGAAGGAAAGGTTCTTAAAAATCAGAAAGAAGGGAAAGTAAATTAAAAATCAGAAAAATGGTATTAAATATTGTTCTTTGAAATAATGAATGGATGATCATTTCATTTATATCGATGACGAATTTCTTACCTAAAAAAA
>BGPR01028127.1:0-20187 GCA_013235015.1 Araneus ventricosus | reverse complement strand
CCCTCTGTATGATCTTCTAGATCGTCTTTGGTATCATCTTATGTATCGCGGTGAAGATAATTATGAAGATGAGATTAATATTGATCTTATGAAGATTAAGTTACTATTAGAAGAAAATGCTGATGTCAATATTAGAGATGAGTATGAAGTAACCCCTCTCTGTCGTGTAATGCGATCTGAAAGATTTGACATTATTAAATTGTTTTCAGAAAGTGCAACTGAGTTGAAGAATATTAAAGATAGATACGGAATAACCCCGCTCTATTATGCAGTAAAGTACGGCTTATATGATGTTATCGAATTGTTTTTGACCAAAGGCGCTGATGTGAATGCCAGAAATGAAGATAATGAAACCGCTTTGTCTTGTGCGATACGACTTGGTGACTCGGATCTCGTTAAATTGTTTTTAGAATGTGGAGCTGATATGAATGCCAAATATAAAAATGATAATACCATACTTCACCTTGCATGCGATGGTGATGACCATCTAGATATAATCAAAATCCTACTAAGAAAAGGTAGCGATGTGCATGCTAGAAATGAATTCGATCAAGTGCCACTTCATGCTGCAGTATATAGGAACCATGTATTTTATATCCAGTTGTTACTGGAAAGAGGCGCAAGTGTACATGTTGCAGATATAAACGGATGGACTCCAATTCATGCCGCAGCATATAAAGGTCATGTAGAAGTTATCAGAGCGTTACTGGATGAAGGTGCTGATGTGAATAGTAAAAATAAAGAGGGAAAGACGCCCCTTGATTTGGCTACAGAAAATAAAAATCAGTTATGCATTGATGCTTTACAAAAGTTAAGTAATATAAATGTGTGATTCGTAGAGATTATTACAACTCTCTTGTCAGATTAACCCTCTGACTCCTAGCGACCCTCAAAATCTTACTACCTTTGTATACGGAGGTTTTGTTGACATATGGATTCGTGAAATGGACTCGTCCGCCTTCTCCCCTTTTCTCCTCACAGTTGGTGGTCGAAAGCCCAATGGAGCGTGACCCTCGGTTAGAGACTGGGGTCGCTATTTGAATGATACAGTCCTGGATGCGAACATAATGCGATTTTTCAATTGTTACCACGATAGTAGGGTTTTATAATATCTTTGTTTTTAATGTCATTTTGCTCAATATATTCAAACAATTTATTTAATTATAAAATAATGTGGAGCACAGTAGTCAGGGAATGATATTTGCCATGGATATTTATATTCTTTTTACTAGCTATTTGATACACTTTTGGATTGTAATTCTTCACAATTGTTTTTCACAAAAATGGTATCCCTTTTAAGAGGGATAAATTAACCTGTTGCATCCTGAACTGGTAACCTTCAGAAATGACTAAGAATAAAAAGGGAATATTTAGAACATCCCCTTCGGAATTCAGTTGTGTCCTGTTCAATCCACACTGAACAAGAGAAAATAGGCTCCTTTACAAAGCAAGGCTCCTATTTCTACTGCAAAATCTGTCTGACATATGTTCCATGTAATTTTACCACTACATAAATGATTCTGAAATAGACTGTAAAGGGCAGATGCAGCGTTTCGGTCATTTTTAACACTAACAGTAGTGACATTCGGTGATTGATTTGAGGGTACATTTTGTAATGACAATGCAACAGGTTAACAGATTACTTTTCACATAGAGAGAATTATGTTTCTGTATGAAAAATACACGCTTCTTTCTTAGACTAAGGGAGAAATATAAACAATTTTAAGGGAACTTATTTTTGAGAAAAGCGCAAATGTTCGTAAGAGATAAAATAGAATTGCGAACGTCTATATTTCCTTTGTACGAAAAAGAGATAAACTAGAAACTTTAGAGTACTGTAAGTGAATTATATATAAGAGTATAACATAGATGGAATATAGTAGATGGATTTAACTAAGAAAACTGGTACACCATTCATTATATCTCACGATAGTTGACTCGAGATTAAACTCTTTGCGATTAATTGAATTTCAACTAGTCTTTTTAATACCTAATTTATAAGGAAAGATTTTTTTATTTAATAAAAAGAATATAAAATAAAGCAACTTATCAGCAATAAAAGCAGCAAACTCAGAAAGTAATAAATCTACTGCATTAGATTCGGAGGGTTTTATCATATATTTAAAAATTGTTTGAGGTAAAATATTTTAGTCGAGGCTGTTTTTATTTTTTTTTCTAATTCTTTATTTCGCCTGTAGAAATTGAGTAAAGTTGTTGATCTTTTCGTGAATTTTAATTTTTGAGATTGTTTAGTCAATTCATTAAATTTTAGCCAATGTTTCAGAGAATTTCAAATTTTTCAATCCTGACTCAGTTTGGAAAGCTTTTAGTGTGAATGTGTTTTAATTATTGGTCCCTCAAATGTTACGTAGAAAAACTTCAATCAATACTTTTTTAAAAAATGAAGTTATATCACTGATATATGCTTTTTTAATATGACTCCTTATCGCTTAGAAATAAAATGTAATGTCTCGTATTTTACATGTTATTGCACAAACCATTTACAGCATTGATTTTAAGAAAAAACAGAGTTAATAAAAACAACTTTTAAATGTACACTTTTCTTTAGTTCTATATAATGGGAAAGCATTTTATTTTAGTTATTTCTCACTGATTAATCTTTGTTTAATTCATTATTATAAATATTATGTAATCTTACACAAATTTGCAATTATGAAACGCCTCTTGTGTGGAGTTGAAATTTAGTTCTTTTAATCGATTAATTTATAATTAAGTTATAAAAATATTAAAACTGGTGTATTGTCATCGAGAAGAAAAAATTGCAAGAAATTTTAAAAATACAGGACATTACTAAAAACAATTACCACAGCTTACGATTTTTTTTGTTTTTGTTTGTTTATATTTAAAATCTTGAATCCTTTAATCAAGCCCAATCAATCAAAAAATTACATATTCATGAGTAAATAATTTTAATTATATTTTCAGGAGTAAAAGTTAACCCGTTTTAAATGAAACATTGTTTATATATTAACGTTCAAAACGATATTTGTCTTCATTACAAGAAATTCGAAAAAATCTACTCCAATAAATTAATTTCTAAGAAATTTAAATTTTTAAACAGTTTTCTTACGCTTCAATATTTTTTCATTCAAATAAATACAGATCTTGTTAATTAAAAAATACAACAGGTTAAAATTATTTCAGAATCTTATTTTGAAAGTTCAGCATTCAATTCTTTCTGAAAACATTTGAAGCTTCCCGCAGGCGAAATCAATTCATCACTGTCAGCTATGAATAGCGGACGTTTCCCCTCCTCGAAGAAACGCTTGGGGAAAATTCGCTTTACTACCGACACCCCTAGTTTGACCCCTGCCCGCCCGAAAATCCGCCTGGCTCGTACAGAACCTACCAAGCCGGGTGGGGCGGGTGTCGTAGTGAGAGTGTTAAGAAGGATCGCTACAAGACAAATAACCCAAAAGTTATATAGATCGATTCTACTCCCCTATTCTTTAATTCTGTTGCAATCAAGAACCGAAACTTAGCTCCTTGAACTTGCTTGCACCTTTAACAAAGCAATCCAAAAAAAGAACTAAGTATATCTTTTCCAATGCGCAAGTTTGCCAAACTAATACCTCCTACAGGTTTTCTTCTGAACAATCGAGATGAGCTCATGAAATACTTCAATGCCATATATTTTTTCCAGGTGATCTTGTGTTAAAGTGTGTGACGTGACGAATTTGATAAATACATATATGATTGCTATAATCACTTAAAAATAAATTGTTTTCAAGATGCTTAATATTGTATATTATCTCTTTTTCAATGCTTTTGTTTATTTACCAGAAATCATATTGTTATTTGTATAGATGAAAAGTTGTTTTTGTGTTAGCGAGATAGGGAGGAAATGATAGTCGAACCTTATTTTTGAACGATTTTAATATTGAACGACTTATTAACCCTCTGACTGCGTAGTTATTTTAAGTCACTATTTGAATGCAAAGAAACATGTTCAACTAATTTGAATCAAGCGAATTGCTGTTTGGCAAAGCTTTGAGTATAATAATCTTCACTACTTTACTAGTACTTAGTTAAAAGATTAGCTTGCGAAAATCTCGGGATTCATCAAAAAATAGACTTGCTTCCTAACCCACGGAAATCACGGAATAATCAGTCAGAGTTGATGCGACAGAACCAATTAGTAATATCATTCTGAGTGCTTAAATGATAAAGACCTTACTGCAAATGAGTAGCAACTTATGCAATACGAAGTTCTAAATGCATTGTTGAACACAAAACGCGTGAGACCAAGCTTGTTTTAAATTTTATGTCTTTAGAAATAGAAAAAGATATAAAAATATTTTAAAATTGTATTTTATGCCTAATGCTAGGTTCAAAACTTTCTCTTGGAAACCTTTCGATTCCTAATACATTAAGTATAGATGGTTCAAATGCGGTACAAACGATTTAGGAAGTGAAGCATTTTGAAATATACGTTCTGAAATAGTAAGACTTGTAATACTATATAGATAGACTTATATTTCTAATTTTATCACTAACTTCTAGTTCGGAGGCGCTTGTTGAATAAGGTGGTAGCAGATAACTAGATTACGAAGAGGCCTGATTAAAAGCCCTTTTTCTAATCGCCTCCTTAATAATTTTCGTGTGTTGTGAAAATGAAATGCTGCTATTGTACAAGTAACGCATGTATATTTTGCTGGTAAATGTTCTGCTTCCTACCTATTTCTATTATAAATTTCTTGATTTAATAGTACTTCTTTTAATAAATAAGTCCAAAGAAGCAATTTGTTTGACACATCATAACCTGCAACTAGTGCCATAAAACTCAAAATAAACCGAACATATAAGTAATTGCTGCTGCACAACCTAAAGGATTTGCAGTGTAAGAAAGACCGCGAGCAAAAACGTTGTTAAATTCATCCTCCCAAAACAATTTACAAACTTTTTAAGTATTAACAGTTGCAAAATGCGTTTAAATCCCCCTGTTAAACCCTTAGCAAGACAAAGAAAAATGGTATAATTTCAATTTGTTAGAAACAAAAAGTACCGGCCCGCCCAAATCCAGTCATTACCTCATCAAAAATTACTGAAATTTCATAGTTTCTTGCTAAATTAAAAACAATCTTAACAAACACTGAACGACACATCTTCATGCCGTTTGCTCCCTGTATTAAAGCTACCAAGATTAATGCAGAAATTTTATGACCACTAATACTTAAGTGGCTCTTTAAATGCACACCCTTCCTTACTTTGTATTGTTTCATCTCCATCCCAAGTTTCAGGAAAAGAATTCGTGAAAGCTGAGAAAAATAGACCTGCAGATACATTATAAAAACCGGATTTTACACCTGTACTAATTTCTCCAAATCTATCTTCATGAAATCCAAGATCCAAACTAGAAAAGATAGTTCTTTAAACCTTCCAGCTGGCACGCAAATGCAAGAGATACTTGAATTGTGCATCGTATTACATATTTATATCTTTCTTTTATATATTTAAGTGCAATTTTATTTATAAAATCTTTGTTTACTATTAGGCTAATAAATACAGATAACATAAATAAAAGTTACATTTATTTTTGTGAAATAACACGATATATATATGTAATACGATGCACGATATGCCGTAAAAATTGCGTAGGCGCGCCCGCTGGAAGGTTAAGGACATCATGCTTACACCAGTATATACAGTCACTCAAAAAAGTATTGAGACACATTACAAGTTCACAGGATATTATAATAATGCATAACTTAAATATACAAATGAAACAAAAAAAGTATATCACATTTTGATAAATACAAATTATAGGTACTCAAACAAAATTCATATATTAATGCAATTATGATTACAATTTAAAGTAAAAAAAATCAAGTCAGAAAATCTGCTCAAAAAAGTATTGGGACACTGTACAATAAATTAAGAAAAAATTATTTTGATACTTAATATCTTGTTGGGCCACCCTTGCACATTATGACATCTCGCAGTCGATTTGACATGGATTTGATCAATTTTGCGCTAAATGATCAGTTGATTTTGGCCGATTCTTCGATCAGGTGTCTTCTTAACTCCTGCTCGTTAGAAATATTGTGATCATTGATTTTTTTGCTGCAAATAATCCCACACATGTTCAATGGGATTAAGGTCTGAACTCTGGGCAGGGGTCTTAATCACACCAGGAAAGTGGTAGAGGACCCATAACTTGCAAACATCAGCAGTATGTTTTTCTCGTTATCCTGGTACAATTTAAAATGTCTTGAAATTCCCAAGCTGCTCGCACTTTGCTTTAAATTTCGCTTGAGATTGTCAAAGTAGACACATTTATTCATTGTACCATCTATAAAGTCTAAGTACCCCACACCAGAGCTTGCCATGCAACCCCAGACTAATTGGTTGTCATCTCCATATTTTACAGTATGCCGCAAATTTTTGATATGCAATGCTATATTTAGGGTGTGCCAAACTTTTTGCTTGCCATCCGATCCGAAAATGTTATATTTGCTTTCATCCACAAAAATTATATTTTTCCAAAATTCTGTTGGCTGCTTCACGTACATTTTAGCAAATGTCAGTCTAGATTTTCGATTTGCTTTGCTGATGTAGGGTTTTCTCCGAGGTACTCTGTCATGATACTTATGTTTTTTTAAAACATTTCTGACAGTTTCAGGAATTACAGATTTCCGGAACCTACTTTTTCATTTTAGAGACAATTTTACTGCGCTAGTTTTTGGATTAATGTGATCTTGTCTCACAATCCACCTCTTTTCACGTTCACTAAATGCCCTTAGACGGCCTGATCTTTGCTTGGTTTCAGCACTATTTGTTTTCTTGAACCTGCGAATAATATTAAAAACTGAACTTCAAGATTTGTCCTATACAACGAACTGATTTTCCAGTTTTCCAATGAATTATTACCAGATTTCGCACATCAACCGAAGTATCTTTGTTTCTCGCCATTGCTCCATACACAACCTTCTCTGCTGATACTTTATGTCTAAAATTATAGTCTAAAAAAGTGGCAGTAAATTAAATTTTATTGATGCTCTGTACATTTCTTAAATTTCTCATTCCAAAATTGTCCCAGTACTTTTCTGACAACTGTTTGCGTTTAGATTATATTTAAAAGGCTAGACCAAATTGTAATTCCATAATAGTAAGAAAATTTTCCTTATATACTGTATACCAAATGTTAAAGCATTTCTTGATTAATTTTGTTTTTGTTTTAATGTGATTAATATCTTTATAAACAGCTTTGCATGTTATGCACGCCAAGGGTCCCAATACTTTTTTGAGTGACTGTATGTTGATTTTACATAATTTTTTTTTATCTGAATTATATTATGGACCTGTTTGAATTATGGTCTGGATTATGGTGGTTTTGGATATTTTAGTACGTATACATCGTGGGTTTGGTGTTTGATATTGATGTTTAATTTCAAGAGCATTTTAATTATTTCTTAAAAACATGTTTATCAGTTTTAATGCATGATAACGGGATCGAGTTCTCTCGGAGAATAAATTTGTTCACCTACATTAAGTATTCGGATAATCCTCTCATCGCGTTGTTAAATACCTTTTATTGATAATTTAATTTATGTGTTCGTATCAAAGTTCTTATCGGGTTATGAGCCTCTGATGATTTAAATAGAATTTAATTAGGTTTAACTTTGCTGCTTTTAATACTGAGTGTGTTATTTTTTATTTTATCTATCGTTAGAAATGTTTTTGGGATTTATTGAATTTTACCTCGGAGTTTTAATGTTGCGTGGTCTTCCCTATTAGCTCAAGATGACCTGGAATATTCATATATCTCTTTAAGACTTTATGCGGCATTTAGAATATGGTATAAACATTATGGAGTTGCCGCAGAATATGCAGTTTGGCTTTATTGTTTCAAACTATTATCTTTTCTTATCGATTTCTTTCTTTTCCAAGTTGATGTGTATGTTTTTTAAAATTATTTAGAGTTTCTTTCAGCAAGGATTGAACATCTTGCGTCTTTGAATAGATTCTGTTGCATTCGATCTAACCACTTTTTAAGTTTAGTAGTGTTCTAATGTTCAGTGTTTCTAATCTGTTATTTCAGTCATTGATTATTCATGCCAGATTTATTTAGGAATAGTGACGTCCCGTTTTGAAGCAACACGAGGGATATTTTGGAGCAGATCTCGTAATTTAGGATCGTGGAGAGATGATGAGAAAGAGAGACACATGAGACACACACACACACACAGCACGCTTCTCTCCAAATATCCGCACCACAGGAGAGGACGTTTGACCCTCTACGTGCATCAAGGTCACTTGCAACGATCGATCTTCGGCGGAATTGGGTTTTTAATTTTGGTCATTATGACTTTGGTTGGTGAATTTGCTCTTGCTGTATTGTTTAACCCTCTGAGGGGAGGAGTTTCGAAGCGAAGACTTGGGAGCCTCTTGGGGGGAGTTGGTTGCTTCCTTCCACATCCACACACTCAACTGATAGGAGCTCACCATTACCTCAGGCGCGGGAATGGATAGCCGCGTAAATGCATAACCCTCTGACTGTGTAATTAATCACTATTTAGATGCAATGTTTGTAATACATTTGAAAAAAGCGAGTTGTTATTTAATGTAAGGTTTAATTAGTATAATGTGATCCAAAGCTGTAAAAGTAATAAGTAAACTAAATAGTCTGTGAAAATCGCAGGATGCGGCAGAAAATAGACTTGCTTCCGAACCGCGTGATACGCAATGTGCTGTGTGTGTGTCTCCTTCCATGATTTTGCTCTTTAATTTGTTTCATTTTTATTTATATTTTATTAACATATTTGGTTTTTTAATATTATTACGATAGATACCTTAACATTGATTGTGTAACGATAACTGCACTAATTTCACTGAGCGGATGGCGCTGGAAGTTTGGGCTGCTCTGGCCCCATGGCCTTCGACGATATGTAGTCTAAGGGTATAGGCAGTTCTCTAATTCTAGAGTGAAGCCTCTGAAAAATGTATTTCAAGGAAAAAAAAGCGTAAAATCAAGCATAGTAATTTAAAGTGGACTTTCTCCCGAAAACTTTATGCTCCCAAATTGCTTTGTCTAACATCTGCTGGAAAGCATCATTAATCTACTTTTATGAAGAACTCTTAAATGAAAATGGGCTATCGTACACTAGTGGCGAGGTATCGGTTTCGTTACCGGATGTTTCCAGGCTCGAACCCCGCTTCCACTGAAGTTCCGCCATTTATGGGACCTGTTTTACGTCAAATCGTACATAGTGGAAAAATGCCCTCCTGCTGGTGTGGTGCTGAAGTGTGGAGAGAGGTTACCAACTTAGGTGTCGTCCTCGTCATTTCACCATGGTACAAAATTATGAGTTCCGTCCCAAAATAGCCCTCTTGTTGCTTCAAAATGGGACATTAACCTTCCATCGGGGGCACCTGCGCAAATATTACGACATAGCGTGTATCGTATTATATATATATATATATATATATATATATATATATATATATATATATAAATCGTGTTGTTTTACAAAACTAAATTTAACTTTTATTTGATTAATGTTATATGTATTTATTTGTTTAATAATAAGCAAAGATTTTGTAAAAAAATATTGCACATAAATTTATAAAATAACGATATAAATATGTAATACGATGCACAATGCAAGTGTCTCTTGCATACGCGCGCCTGCTGGAATGTTAGTTACCTAAGCTAAACTTAAAGCAAGTACCTATTAGATTTTATTATAGACGATATTTAAACAATTGTTATCTCTTGCAGATGAAACTATTATAAGTTCACGCCCTAAGTAATCTTCTGAAGAAATTATTAAGCACCCACCATTGGTTTAATTTCTTCAATATTCCGGTAACTTTGAAAATGTCGCCCATAGGACGCAATAAGCGTCAAAAATCATTCGCTTCTCACATAAAAATCTTATTTCTGATTCATTACAGTTTAGCTTTATGCAATCTGAAAAATATATAGATGCATAATTACCACGTGATAGCAAAAAAAGTTACACACAATCTTAAATAAGTCTCCATTTTCAAAAATCTGTAAAACTGGGACCTATGCTATTTAGGATGAAACATTTCTTATCTATTTGAAAAAAATTCAAGATGTTAAAATTCTGTTTAATATGTATTAAATAATTTTTATAATTTGTGGAAATAAATAATTTTCGTTTTATATAGGTCTGAAAAATTTTATTTTTTTCCAATAACAAAAACATGATCGATATAACAAAACAATTATTGATTTTCAATGAGTTTTATAAATTTTTTAAAAAATCTATTTCATCAGACGGATTTAAAATCAATTAGCAGGAACATATGCTTACATTAAAACAACATTATAAATTTTCCTAATTTCGTCGATTACTCAATAATTAAACTTGAATAATTAGCGAATCAAATACTATTCTGAATAAAATACATATTTTGAAATCACAAAAAGGTAGACTAAAAAAAATTGATTCCAACTGATATTATTTGAATTACGGATAGTATATGCAAATAGCATTTTAAAGCTTCAAAATTTCTTTACAAAGTTTACGTGCAAGGTTTACTTTTTATTATGGATTTGCTTGTAATGTCTGATGCGATTGCCACTCTGCGAAAAGGCGTTAGCACATATGAAACATTTTTAAGGCTTTCCTCTCGTGTGAGTGCGGAAATGTGTGGTGAGATCAATTTTCGGAGAGAATCTTTTGTCACAACTTTCTTAAGCAAAGGGCTTCTCTTCGATACGAAACACCGGATAACTGGTCAGATAACACTTCGTAACAAATATTTTTCCACACTTATAACAAAAATAAGGCTTCTCTCCTGTGCGAGTTCGATAGTGAACAACAAAATTAAATTTCCAATAGAAACTTTTAGCACAAAAAGGGCAGACGAAGCGTCTACCTTGATGGCGTCTCTGAGAATCTGTACTCATGGCAGAAGGGTCTGCAACATTGTGTACATCATTTTCAGAAAAAAAAGTTTCATTATTGTTGGTACATTTATTGTACCTATTACCACAGGCTTGAGAGTCTACTCTAGATGAATTTTAATTTTTACGTTCTTCATAGCTTTCTTCACATTTTTGCCATGTGTGAAGCCAAAGTTTCCAGAATCGCCCTTTGATAGAGATATACTTGAAGAGAGCAAAACGCTTTCGTTATAAATATCTTTAAATGATTCTGCTACGCAGGTTCTATTATTAAAAAGTGTATCTCTGTTGCCTATATCAGGCGTCGCCATGTATTCTTCACGTGATGCAGCATTGAAAGATTTTAAACTTTGGTTTCATTTTGCTCCTGTAAAGTGGACGTAAATGTTTTCATATAATGAAGGGTACTTAATTTTGTATAAACGGTTTTACCAACGACGCTTTGCGATTGGTATACTAGTTCAGAAATGTCCGATACAAAAGAGTAATTGACGATTTCCTCTTCTTTGTCTTCTGAAGCACACAGTTCCGTAATGGTTAGACAATCCAAAAGGCAAACCAACGAGAGGATTTTCTCGCTGTGGAACATTGAAGTAAGGGTAAAATGATAAATTAAACCCTGCATTTTCATTAGAAGTGTTCATAAATGAGAAATTTACATTTTCTTCAGTTAGTTGCGAATTGCTTTGTTTACAATCTCGATATTTATAATGCTGTGGTTTCTGTCCACCATCGCAAACATCATCCTTCGTATGTAAGTAAGAATTATCGGCTGCCCCATCAAGCGATAATACTAATTTTTCGAATTCATTCAGCTCCGACGGTGAGAAAACTTTATCACATATTTCATTCTATAAAATATTTTGATCTTCTTTATTATTAAAAGTCTTGTGATACGGTTGACGCTGACGACAATTCATACATAACAGCTTACATTTCCTTAGACTTGAAAACATGCAACATTGATTACGAGACTTGAAATAAAAATAAGCTTTCTGCTCCTCTTAGTAGTTTAAATTCATCCGCTTTATTTAGTGAATGATATAAATATCATATTGAATAATGCCGCTCAAATACAACTCTAGTGAAAATACTAAAATTATATAATTTGCTGCGCTCTAGAAACACATCATTTGTATTTCAGAGCCACATAAACTTTAAGCTAAAATCTTTAACTTCACTATATATCGCCTTATAAGAGTTTTTATACATCTTAATAAATAAATCTATTTCGTTAGTTTAAACATTTCGAGAGATCAGGAGATTTCCTCCAAGATTGATTTCAGATTGTTACTATTCATGTTAAGTTTCTCATTTCCTTATTGTTCTCAATTAATATTTTGCGTTGCATTTTTATTAACGCTTTCAATCTGGTAACTGAGTTATGTTATGATTTTAATACTTATTTCGATAATAAAGCGATTTAGCTTAGAAAAATTATTTTAAATTACAATTAAATGAATTAATTTTTTTCATCTTTAAGTTTTCTGATCCTTTGATCAATTTATGTCGATATCTTCATGTAAAAAGTTCCATTAAGTTATGTGCGTCTTTTGACGGAATAATAATCCCAATCTTTAAAAATCAAATCAAAAGTTCCGAATCAATTCAGAAATTCTAATATTAGATAGAAAATCAATTTTAAAACACTATTTGCTTTTTTAAATCCATTGAATTTCAGCGGTTTGATTCTAAACGGTTAATAGCATGAAAAGATTTTATTCTTTAGACATAGTTTAACATATATACAAATATGTGTGACAGAAGAATTCTTCTGTGGATAACACAAATAATTACAACAGAAATATGATATGCTTCGAAGTGAAAACTGCCTCACAAATTCTGAACAGAAATATTTTCCTGCGCAGACACAGAAGCACACCATCTTAAATTTGAAAACATTTTTTTTCATAGTACGCGTACTATTACACATACTTATTTAAAAATATTTTGAACTCGAGGTATCAATTTTAAACGAAACTGTAAGGAATAGAAACGGGAAATAAATCTATATTCTTTATTATATTACTCCACCTCTCCCTATTACACCATTGGGGAAAACTCTCTTTCCTACCATACCTGTCCCCGCCCTAAAAACAGTTCTGCTCGTATACAACCTACTCGGTAATGAAAGTGTTAAAGGAGGGGCCTGAAAGCAGAATTATAATCATTATGAGATGCATATGATTTTGGATAATGTTGAGACATTTCTGATTCAAATATTTGAGATGAGAACTTAAATAACAATAAATAAATTAAAACGAATAGCTCGTGCAATTTCCTTTCTTAAATTGTTAACTGCCATTTTGGGAGACGGTGTTTTGCATTAACTGAAATTAGAATACAAGCATTATTTAACTCTTTAATTCCAATGTGACTTTTTCTTTTAGCCTCTTTGAAACCGGACCTTTCTGGGAGGATGCGACATGAATTGAAATTTCCCTACATGGGTGGTCATTTACCCCACTAACCCACCCCCTGCTATAAACTTCCGTTATAGCGCTCGGAAACGGGCTGCGCTTGGCAAGGATAATTGGACCTCCTACTGCGCTTATCTCGGAAGTGATCTTAGAAAACTCATCTCCCCTGAAAAGAACCCAACCGCCTCGAACTGGCCTTTGTCGCTGTTAATAAAATATATTTAGACCGCCTGGGTCCGCATCGCTCAGTATGAGAGGGTTAATCATTAATCAATTGAACAGTGTGCAACTATTCTAGAGTTAACGCCGGTTTGAGGCTATTTGAAAAAGGGAGAATTTGCTTCGGAAATAATTTAGTAAGGCGTTGTTTGATCAAACTTTCCTTAGAATAATTTACATTTTATTCATTTTCCGGAAATAGTTTCACAAATTAAAGGATTTAAATTTGAGTATACATCAGTATAAAAGTTTTACCACTTATTTAATGTAATAATTTTTTATATAAACTTTCTTTCCCATTACTGTTTAACGTGATGACAATTTCAAGTCTTGTTTCTATTATTTAAATGTTGGAATTTTACTTCCGAGCTGGAAAACAAAAATTATAATAGATGTTTTTATCTATCTATACTTATAAAGGCAACCTCATTTCCCCTCAAAAGAACCCAGCCGCCTCAAACCGGCCTTCGTCGCTGTTAAGAGGATATGTTTAGACCGCCCGGGTTCGCGTCGCTCAGTATGAGAGGGTTAATCATTAATCAATTGAACAGTGTACAACTATTCTAGAGTTAACGCCGTTTTGAGGCTATTTGAAGAACGGACAATATGTTTAGGAAATAACTAGGTAAGGTATTGCTTGAACAAACATTATTTTTAATAATTAACATTTTATTTATTTTTCAAAATTATTTTATATTTTAAAAGAAGTAGAAATAAGCCAAGCATTTGGACGAGTATATACGAGATTATAAAACTTAGACCACTATTCTAATACAAACTTTTTCTATATAAATTATTCTTAAAAATTACTGTCAGAGGTAAAGATTTCAATTATTTCCTTTTATTTAAAGCTTCGGTTTTTATGTCCGGGCTGGTAAACAAAAATTAGAATTCATGATGTTATCATTTGAAAGGTTCCTTGGAGAATATATTTTCCATTTTTTCTGGTTTGGATGTTTCCTCACCATCGCTCAATGGATGTAATTCTCTGATATCAATTTAGAAACTGGTAGGAGAATAATAAATAAATTAAAACGAAACGTGAGTGCAATTTCTTTTCTTAAATTTTTAACTGCTATTTTGAAAGACGGTGTTTTCCATTGACTGAAACTAGAATACACGCATTTTTTATTCGTTCATCAATCGAACAGATCGCAACTATTCTAGAGTTAACGCCGTTTTGAGGCTATTTGAAAAACGGACAATTTGCTTAGGAAATAATTTTAGTAAGGTAATGCTTGAACAAACAACCCTTGTAATAATTTAAATTTTGATTGTCTAGAAATATTTTATAAAGGGAGGAAGTTTAAAAATGCCAAGCACATTATGTATATATACGTTATTTTAAAAGTTTTACCACTATTTTAGTACGAACTCTTTCTATATAAATTTTCTTAGAGAATATCTAGCAACTTAAGTTCTATTTTCCTTGTTTCTATTATATAAAGCTTGGAATTTTATATCCCGGCTGGTAAACAAAAATTAGAATTCATGTTGTTATCAATTGAAGAGTCTAGGGCAAAAATATATTCCATTTTTTAAATTTTGAAGTTTCAGAATCATCTGTTACCTAAATGGATGTATGGATGCAACAGCCTATATAAGCGCATACAAGTATAAATTAATTTGCATCATTTAAGTTGTAAGTTAGTTATTTTCAAATGATGCTATTGTATATTTTGGGGATATTGTTGTAGAATTTTTTGACGACAATATACTATAAATCTGAAATGTTAACTAATACTACTTGAGTTGATAATATTATTGTAAATTGTTCGTTTTCACGTGAATATGGAATTAAAGTAATATTTCATTTGCAATGAATTGTTTAAACAAAATTAATGTTATATGAATAATGAAATGTTTTTTTGATGTCTGAAGTTCATTCCGTATATGAGTATATACAATGTTTATTAGAACTAAAGCAGATTAATTTCAAAATAGCTCAGATTTTTCCAAAGAAACCCGGAAGATCAATACAAAAATCTATAATATTAAATTAGGAGGAACGGCACTTATGTTAGTAAAAGATGGAGTTTATTATGCAACAATTATAAACAGAAATAATTTTATCTATACAATCGTAAAATTACGTAATTGCAATTCTATGAAGTATTTAGCAGGACATTAAGTTTAACTTTTTCTATCACTTCTTGGAGAAAGAAAGAATTTTGATCTTCACTGAAGAATAGAGACTCCCTGCCAGATTTAAATGTAGGGATTATTACAAAGACACTTTTCGCTGGAAAACAATTTTTACTTTGTTTAGATGACTTCCAGCAGCAGAATGAAAATACTGAAATAGCGATTTTTTAATGGATAGTCATTAGCAGCTACTATGCCTATTAATAATTCGCTATTTGCAGGTACCGTACCTGTGAATAATTCGTTATTTGCAGGTACTGAACCTGCAAATAAGGCGTTATTTGCAGGTACTGTACCTAGAGATGATAAATTATTTGTAAATATTGTGACATCGGATAAAACAGTATTTCCAGGTGTTTTCCACTCTATTGTTTTGTACACTTGTGACTTTTAAATTGCAGCACATTATTTTAATGTTTTTAGAGTTATCGATCAGAGTTAATTTATTAGTTAATCGATGAATTATATTATTATTAAACTTAATTCATGCCACTGGCGCCATCTTTTAATGAAATTGAGAAAAAATTAATATAATTCTCGACATTTTTTTGTCTTTAGTATGTAATTCATTTTGTGTTTAATAATGAATTATAAAATAAAGATTAAAAGAAAAAATAAATAAAATAAAAAAACCTACTATTTAGGAACCTAATAAAAGTGTTTTTAAAAACTGCTTTTGTTCTTTTTCATTTTGAATACTTTTAAATATGAGATAGGAAATTAGAATAGGAAGCTTGTCTGATAATAAACAAAGGTTGGAGTAAGGAGTAAAATTAAAGACAATACTCAATTACACAGACACAACTTTTAAGAGAAATTATCTCAAATATAAAAACTGCAAAGGTTGCTCACGCTGTTGCGAAGAGGAAAGTTTTTCGACCCGATTTAGTCTCACGTCCGACTGCTGATATGCAAGTATTCTAGCAACTGTACCACCCAGACATCGCTTGCAAGTCGTATGGGGAAGATTTGATAAAACCTTTAAATAGGAATTATGATTTTTCTATCAAAATTTACATTTTCCCAGTTTTGTTATAAGAAGATATAAACTATTGACATAGAATCTTCGTTAACTGCATGATGTTCTTTAAAATTCTTTAGTGAAAAACATCTTTTAGGGTACGAAGCTCATCCGAATTACAAATTTAAATTTTTATTAAATATCTAAGCCAGAATTTCATCATTAAACGCTTCAGTAAATACTTGTCTACAGAAAATTAAAACAGATTCATAGGAAACCAGCGCCCAAAAACAAATAACAGAAATCAAAAGCATCATGTATATTTCCATCAAAATATTTAAATATCAGACAAAATAACATTCAATTCCATATTCTCAAGCATGAAAAAGAACATACTACAGAAAACGAAGGAAAAAAGGAACACCAAAAAAGTCCTATATAAAGAAGATTGAATTTGACAGTACATTCAAAGAACGTTTTACTATTAGGAAACTAACGTCATTAGGAATTTGAGTGCATATTAAAAGCTATGAAATAAAAACGGAAGTTAGGTGCATGCTACGAAATAACAGCAAAAGTAAGACGCCTACCTTTACCGGAAAAAGCAAAAAATTTCTTAGCTTTAACAGTGGTAAAAACATGTGCTTTTACGAATAAAGGATTTGATGACAAAATATATTAGTTTGAAATTTATTTTATAATTTTGAAACGTTAATTACTGTTAGAGAACAAATTGTACAACAATTAAATTGGAATCAATAAAAAGATAAGTTTTTGCTCTTTCAGGTGATGTGAAAATAATTTTCTCACCATAAATATTTCAGAAGTTATTGGCGAAAAACGACTATATATATATTAATAGAATATCAGCTTTCAGAATTCCAAAATCGTGCATAAGCTTTTAAGACATTAGATAATTTTATTCCAGCTATTTACTTGTAAATTTCTTTATTAACAGCAAGTACTACTTTTGCTTTTTGGCATTTGTATAAAGTTCGTTGTACTCTTTCATAATCACCACTCCACATTATATAACATTATTTACAGCTCTTAAGGAACCAACTATTGCTTCGAGTTTCTTCTACGATTCATCCTCATTCCATTCTGTCGCATCTTTTTACAGAAACTCTGATGAAGCATTCAAGATTTTAAAAAACTTCGTTGTGTTAGTTGATATAAAATCATGCGGACCCTTTTGAAGGACTATGTCTGGATCAACTTTTCCTTTTTGGCTTCTTGAGAAACATAGTCATCAAAGACGCAAAAACAACAAGTTCCTCTGACAGGTATCACAAATGTCAAAAAAACTGTTGATCGTACACTCTGAAATTTCATAATTGATACCTTCAAATTCTTTTAAGCTTTTTCTTGGGTCAAAACAAGCAGATGCGGTTTGAAAACATTGGCTCAATATTACAGTTAACAATGAACAAGAAAATATCGCAAATTCTAGATTCTTCTTGTTCGGAAGTTTAAATTGATTTCTGAATAAATATATATTTTGAGTCTTAACACTACCTTTTCCATCTGTCCAGTACGATGTAATCCCTTTGCAGCTCTAAAGCGTATTCTTCTTTTGGGAACTCCTCCACGACATATGATAGCGAGCTCTAAAAGTTCTTTATAGATGTCTCAGGCTGGATCTCTTCGAACTGATTTTAGCCAAACTCAATGATACCTGATGCACTCTTGATCACTTTTTCATGAATTTAAGCAACAAATATGGCTGTTTGAAAATTACTGTGATTGATTGATCTCCAAGAAATTTTAAATCGTTTGAACATCAGTATGGAAGGCCCTGTTGAAACCCCAGTTGATTTGACAACAGCTATATCAAGCATGATTTCGAGGACATGATAACGGAAGCCATGCAGAGCAATTCGTTATTCAACTATTGCTCAATAAGGACACATGCTCCTTTTCGTAACCCTGCGTTTACTGAAGTGGTATCAAAACTCACACATTTTACTTCATCAACAATTCCCCTAGATTCGTGAATAGTAGTAGCTATTGCGTCGCCTGTTCCTGATTACAAATTTTCATATTGAAAGTAACTTGTCAATGTCTTTTGTCTTTGAGAAAGTAAAAAAAAATCTGTATTTTTTCATTTTGACCATATTAAGGGCATTAGCTCAAGCAATATCAAACAGGTCTGTAAAGCCATTCTACACTCTTCTTTCTGTTTTAAGTCCTGTGAGCATTTGGTTTTATTTTCCTTATTCCTTTAAGCGTTTGCTATTCTTTAAATAGTCATTAAATTTTATCTTCAACGTGCTTTTTAATCTAGTGGGAATCATAGCATTTTACCAAACAATAAGAGCATTGTTAGCGGTGTAGTTTGAGAAATCTCGAATATTTAGCTACAATTCATTTTTATAATGGAAAAAATGCTGCAAACTTCTCTTTTAGATTGTAACTTTGTATGGCGCAATGATGTGAACATTTGACCAGCCAGCCAAATATCTCTAGATTTCCTTGTTAAAATGGGCGATTTTCTTCTTGATGTCTGTACTCAAAAGTGTTATAAACTAAAACATTAATGCTACTTTAATAATGTTTTTTTCAAATTATTTCTCCTTTATAATATTTAAATTGGGCCTAATATAACTTAAAAGTTAAACATGGCCAAAAGACACTCAGACAAGTATACTACACTCATTAAAGTAGCTGACTACAAACTGATCTGCTTTAGTCCGCCTCAGGTTGGGAGTGTGGCTGTCTTGTGAGCTATCACTTCTCGGCCCGACACACTCCTTTTTGACATGAAAACGGAATAAGAGTTGAACTTATAGAGGAGATGAGAACAAGGAGGACCGTACTCTCCTACATTCAGTATTGATTATTATTTATGTGTTTTTGCCAGTTTGATGTGAATTTTATTCAAATTCACCCCTAAAACACAATTCTAAGTTCTTAATTTTTTATGAAAGTCATATTTTAGACCGTAAAACGAAATGAGAGGTTGCGGCATCAAAATTCCAAAAAGACCACCATATTAATGGATAATTTAAACATTTTAATACAATGACAACGCCTAAACATATCTTCTATCCCTTTGAAGGGCACTACCCTAACAATTTTGCTTACTTGAAAAAAGATTAACCTTTAGTTTTTATCACGAGAGGGTGGGAAGGCGTATGTCCCATCGCCCGTGAAGGGACTGTAGCATTCCCCGACGCCCTTCCGTCATTCGCTCCAACTCCCGCTTTTTATTTGTTTCACTTGGAACACATCATTGGTGATTTAGCATGTTTTCTTTTAACAGCTGTAGAAAATGTATACTGTGATTGAAGTGGAAATCTTTTACCACATTCTTTACACAAATGGATTAGCTCCTCAACAGTATGTTTACGGATGTCACTCTTTTCGAAAGCTTCAGAAGAAATCAGCCCACCCAGATTCTATAAATAAAATGTTTCTCTCCTCTCCGGTTTATTTTATGGGAAGCAACAGAAATTCGTTATCAGTACATGCGATCACTCACTTCAGCCAAAGAAATGAGACACTAATGACCGCGACTTGACAAAACCTGTAATGAAAAT